>JASFAX010003911.1:0-41065 GCA_030737875.1 Allium sativum
TGTAGTGCTAGGATCCTTACTTGCTGTTAGGTATCCCATTATTGAGAATCATGGTCATTGGGATCTTCTGAGTCATCTTCAGAATAGTGTCCGGATTGTTCTATGTCAATACCATCTGGGATTCCGCCTGTTGGACAGGTTTAAGTCACGTAAATTAGGTGATCACTACTTGTTCAGGAGCATCATCAGTTGCATTAGGGAAATCTTTACACCATCGGATCTCTAGAAGAGGAGGTTGCCAAGAGGTAATCATTATCTCGTATATTGTTATAGCCGGAATGCCCAATCTTCTCAATAGTTCCTCGTATTGAATAACATCAGTAAATAGGTGTTATGGCTCTAGGGAAAATTGCCGTCGTTGCCAATTTGCTGTCGATTTCCTCGGACTATCTACTGAATCTCGATTGATAAGCCTTAATGATTATTGCAGGACAAAACGTACTCCGAGCCGAAGGCTAGCCATGATCCGAGCCGAAGGCGAGCAGTGCTCCGAGCCGAAGGCGAGGCCGTCAGCGGGTCCCGGCGCAGCACCGGTGGGGGTCCGGGGCCCCACAGTCCCGGCGGCGATCGACCTAGCTGGTTAGGTCGAAAATGTGGGCACAACACGATTTTTTCGATTTCGGAAGATGGAGCCATTTCTGAAATGATTTGAAAATCACATTTTTCTCAAAAACTTCCACTTTTTCGGGTCAGGTCGTGACCCTTGTTCGTTGTCACTTTTCCGGGTCGCGGTTCGCTATTGTCCTCTGGTTCGCGGTTCACTGAACTTCATCGGTTCGTGGTCCAGCTTGGCGATTGGGATCCTCCAACCTTCCAGCTCCAGATCGGTTCGTGATCCTCACTGAGGGGTCGGGTCGGATATGCCTCCACGAACCAGTTGAATATGCCCTCACGAGTAGATTAAATGGACTTTTCACAAGCTGGTTACATGTGTTTGTACGTTCCACGAGCCATCATAACGAGCCACGATCCATCATCACGAACCAATTCCATGACCCTTCATCACGAGCCCCGTTGACGAACCCTTCGACCTGCTCCTGCAAACCATCTGTTCGCTCCTCATTCGCTTGGAAAGCTTGCGATTTCTTACTTCTTTTACGAGTCGAGAATTTCTGATTTTACCAAAATCACTAAAATCTTCCAAAATGGTAGAAACGCAGACTATTTTCTTCGGACTTTCGAATCCAAATAGTAGAATAGCAATCCAATAGGCTGAGAATTCAATTCTCAGTGAAAGCACCAAAATTTTAGACCAAAAAATGGTCCTAACACCCAAATCATCGTATTTCGAGCATAGAATATGAAGGAATAACTGAAAAATAAGAGAAACAGCAAGACAACAGGATTTTTATAGTGGTTTGGTGTTAACGAGCCTACGTCCACTTCATGTTTTCTCATTTCATTCACAGATTACAATTACAATAAAGATTGTCTCTCAATCATTCGAATTCAATGAATAATTCTCTTTGAATTCATTGATTTTATTGAGGAAGACGGTGGTTATTCATGGGGAAGTGTTAGCCATGGCGTCCATGGATGTTGAGATGCAAAAAGTCCCTTGAAAATGCTCCCTGGAGGTGTATTTATAATTGTAGGAAAGCCCATATGGTGATCAGGTCGTGGAAGGACAGGTGGCACCTGATTCGGGAAAGTAGGAGCGGTCATAGCCTCAAGAATAGGTCAACATTCATGCATAGAAGGAGGTTCGGTCCAGGCATTCGTGAGCATGTTGTGCACCACGGATCGGGTCGTGGTCATGAGGGTCTCCACGAGTCGGATCGTGGATCATGGGTGTGTCACGAACGGGTCGTGATGAGGGCGAGCCGAGGGGGGCGATCCGATGAGGGGCGAGCCAGTCCAGGAGGTGTTGCTTCGTCACTTCATCCAAATGATTGCCAAATTACACCCATTCACGGAAACGGGTGTAACTTTCAAACCGTAAGACCGATTGGGTCAAACGAAAGCTCTACTTGAAGCTAATTCAGAGGGCTACAAGTATTTGATGTGTTTAGATCCAAATGAGGTAGTCTGATAGGAGTTTCAGGCCAGTTTATACTGATATTGCGATTTTGACCAAACCGCTCTGTGTCTTCTAATGATGCGTTCAATGCCGGAGAGTGATGCTATTCCACCATTTCAACCGAGCGATTGCTGATCAATTCATGTTCATAATCAAATCCTTTGCTTTGGGTAGCCTGGTCACAAAGCAGGCTAACACCACCCGCTCTGGTGTTGCCTATTTAAAAAAATGGCATACGATAACACTTTTTTGGTCTAAGGCCACAGAAAACTAGTGTCGAATATGCTCACTTTTGTAGTAGTGATAACAGTGAGAAACTGAACTACAAATGATCATAACTATCCATATGTCTATGAAATGAACATGGCTGCCATGTTTATATTAAATGATGCTTATGTATTCCATGATGATTATTTATCAAGTTTGGATGGTAATGTACTGATTGTACGGATTATTTAACAAGTCACATTAAATACATGTAAGTACAAAGGAAATCACTTTCCTTTATTAAATGGAATGGTGAAAATACAATGGCTAAACCTCTTAAAAATGGATTAAAATATTTTAGAAATGAATTATAAAAACTTATAAGTGTGAGTATAAATTTGGAAAGATTATAAAATTTCAACAAATTTTGGTGTGCTGCGAAACGATAACTCGCTGTTTCACCCCTTAAAAAGTGGATTTTCTTGTATATGGAGAAATATGTATCCAATTTTTTATAATAAGATTTTTTTTTTTTTTTTTTTTTTTTTTTTTTTTTTTTTAAATCCTTGTAGCCGTAGTTTTCCAACAAATCAAAAAAATAAAGATAGTTTTTGAGTAGTTCTTGAAATATGACTAAAAAATGATTTGATTAACATCGCTGTTTTATAGTTCAAAATGCAGAAAATGAAATTATTTGAAACTGAGATTATTAATTTCTTAAAAAGATGGAATAAATCTTACATATCATTTAAAATGTTTAAGTTCAATATATTTTCTTTGGCACATTTGAATTTGTAACTCATTGTTCAAAGGTTTCTAACTTGTGCTCTTTAGCTTTAAATTCGTGACCGAATATATTACTATTGTGCAATAGTTTCAAGTCCTCTGATGCTATTATTGGTTCAACTGTAAATTTGCCAGAGTGTTTTATGTTTGTATAGCCCGCTTATGTATAGAATTTGACTGTTGATGTTACATAAACTGAATTTTACACCGTTGAAGTTTTTCAGTTATATCCATCTGTCCTATTAATAGCATGTAGTTTCTTGTATATTTGACGAATTACACTTTACTAAAAAAAATATACAAACGTAGATGACGAATACGTTTCTATTTTTGGTTTTTTTTGTTAAACAAATTGATATTGACAGATGTAGTCTGATAAGTTCCTCCATCATAAATCATAGGCTTGTACACCGTCTTAGGGGAAAGGCATGCATGTAACTCTGGACCAAAGAGTGTTGATATTAAAGTAATCGAAGTAAGCTTGAAAGCAAATGCAGTTTGGATCAGGATAAACATATATTTACCTTGTGTGTAAATTAATCAGATTATATAAGTGAATTAAAAGAAGAAGAATTTGATATGATCAACCTAACTTTCCCACTGGAAAATATATCATCGTCCTCTTATGCTGTAGTGGATTCTGCAGTATGCATGCACTCTGTTGCAAAAATCCGTTTCTACTTTATTCAGTTTTTCCCTTCAACATATCATATGACCAAACAGCCATGATCTTGACAGTATATATAAGCATGAAATGCATGAATTATATGAATGCGCTTCACTACAATAAATAATCCATATGTAAAAATCATGATTCATCTGTATTTACTTGAATTTTATGCAATTCTCTTTTCTGTTACCAATTTATAAAAGATGCTGATCTGGGTTTGTGAAAAGCATGAAATAAGGCAACCGATGCAAGAATGATTGAATCGCTGTCGCGATCACGCATTAATGCAGCTTTGTTTGATTTGTGCATGATATCAGCATTTAAGTTGGTTTTGTTTGCTTCTTTCTTCTTCTTTACTTTGATCTTGTAGCCAAGAACGACCAGGAGTTTGTATTGGCTTCTCATATGACCCATTTATTATAGTGGTTCTTCTTATGCTATAGTGGATTGCTAAGTAGACAACTATATATTATTACTATCCCATATTAATCATCTCAAAATATCTAGCATGCAGTGGATTCTGCAGTACGCATGCACTCTGTTGCAAAAATCCATTTCTATTTTATTCTGTTTTTTCCTTCAGCAACGTATCGTATGACCAAATAGTCATGATCTTGACAGTATATACAAGCGTGAAATGCATGGATCATATAGGTGCACTTCACTAGAATAAATGATCCATACAAATCATGCTTCATTTGTATTTTCTGCTACCAAAAAATATTTACATAGTTTAGTTTGGACCTACATTAGTTTGGACCTACATTCCCCGATCCTTGCACATCCAACCCTTCATTTTACATTTTATAATATTTGATAAATCAATAAAATATAAATCATTGGTGTGGATTTAGAGCGTGTTGTTCCTTCCCTGTTCTGCAGGTCCAGAGGAATGTGATTTTGGTGGTTCCAAATGAATATATCTCAACCACATCATGTGTTGAGGATATGATACACGCTGAACAAACGTTATATAATTTCTAATGACACTGATCTGAGTTTGTGAAAAGCATGAAGGATGTAAACTGAAGTTATCTGAGACAAAATATGGTCTACCTATTGGACCAGTTGTTCATGCTATCGAGTGGTGACAGAGTGAATGGTGATGGAGGGTGGAATGATTGAATCGCTGTCGCGACCAGGCATTAATGTGGCTTTGTTTGATTTGTGTATGATAACAGCATTTACGTTGGTTTTGTTTGCTTCTGCTCCTTTTGATATATACATGAAATGGTGATGGAGCTAGGAGTATGTACTGGCTTCTCATATGACTCATATATAGGCACACACATGCGCATACGTACATATGTCTTCTTTCTTCTTCACCAGAACAGCACATGTTTATCATATGGATTGCAAGAAACAAGGTTTTATGCACATTATGTGATATATACAGTTAGAAATTGTACATAAATCATGGTGTACATTCAATGAAAGTTTTTTGTCTTCTCATGAGAGATGAATTGGCGTCTCTTGTGCTAAAAATGGACTCAAATACTTGACTTTCAAGGGACCATGTAACACGCGGAGTTGTGATGATTGGCGATACTACCGCAATTCAGGAGGTGCTGGAAATATATTGGAAATCTACCGTACAGCTGGCATTACTGTAACATAAATAGTGGATATGAACCATATGTAACACTAACATTAGAAGCAGAGCTATGGTATAGCTGGGGAGGTATTTCTTTTTTTGCCTTAGCCTTCATGTGTGTTGTCAAATTACCTGTTCTTCTTTTGACACAAACATATTATGTGAACATTCATTTTAAAAAATTAATTCTAACCCCGCATGCATCTCGTGACCTCACCAGTATATTTTTATGGCTCTGCCATTGATTAACATATATAATGGATATCAAATATTCTAACACTACCCCGCAGTCGAAGCAGAATGTTGGACGTTGAATTTGTCCCGAAATTCATCAAATAGTACACGCGAAAGATTTTTTGTAAAAATATCAGCAATCTGATAACAGGATGGGACATGAAGAACTCGAACTTTGCCTCTAGCTACTTTTTCACTGACAAAGTGAATTTCCATCTCAATGTGTTTAGCGCGTTGATGCTGAACTGAATTACCAAGTAAGTAGATCACACTTACACTGTCACAATAAACCAGCGTGGCTTTCTGAATGGGAACATGCAACTCTAATAACAAATTTCTGATCCAACAGGAGTCAGGGACAACATTGGCTACTCCTCTATACTCAGCTTGTGTACCAGAACGAGACAATGTAGGCTAACGTTTAGAGGACCAAGAAATAGGATTATCTCCAAGAAATACACAATAACCTGAGGTGTGGAGCGTCTAGTATCTGGGCATCCACCCAAATCAACATCTGCATAGGCGATGAGTTTGTCAAAAGAAGGCTTATACAGACGCAAACCATAAGATAATGTACCCTGAATATAGCGCAAGATGTGCTTGAGAGCAGTCATGTGCTGAACTTTTGGATCATGCATATGAAGACACACCTGTTGTGCTACATAAAAAATATCATGCCTTGTGAAGATAAGATACTGAAGAGCACTAACAAGACGACAATACTTAGTAGGATCCTCATACATGGTATCATTAGTAGCACTAAGTTTAAATTTAGTGTCAACAAGAGTAGAGCAAGGATTGTAGTTAGACATTTCAGCTCTATCAATGAAATCCACAGCATACTTTTTCTGAGATAGAAACATGCCATCTGCAAGACGGGTAACAACAATACCAAAAAAAAACTTAACTGACCAAGATTCTTCATAGTAAATTCTAAACTCAAAAGTTTCATGAAAGACTTACGCAAATGATTTGAAGAAGCAGTAAGAACTATGTCGTCAACACACAACAGTAGATATGCCGTATCCAAACCTCGTCCATAAATGAACAAAGAGTGATCATATTTACTATGAGTAAATCCAATGGATGCAACGAAGTCTGCAAATCGCTGACGCCAAGCCCGATGAGCTTATTTTAAACCATATAGAAAGTTTTTTAGCAAACAAACATGATCTGGATGTCTCTTATCTCGAAACCCCATGGGCTGATGCATATAGATTATCTCATTAAGATGACCATGTAAAAAGGCATTCTTGACAACCAGTTTATGAGCGGGCCGAGATTTTGAAAGAGCGATACTAAGATCCACTCGTATTGTTGCTGGTTTAACCACTAGGCTAAATGTTTCTTCACAATCAATACCCTGCTACTGAGTTTTACCATCACCTACAAGACGAGCTTTATGCCGCTCAAAAGAACTATCAAATTTGTACTTGTGACGAGAAATCCACATAGTCCGGATTACATTCACATTAGGTGGTCCGTACAATAACTTGCATGTCTTATTATCAATTAAGGTATTAAATTCATCCAACATTGCATTATTCCAGTTTTGTTCAAGAAGAGCACTGATAGGGCCCTTAGGTATGGTAGATATTTTTGTGGTGGATGCGTGTAAACTGGTAGCATATTTAGGATTTAGTTTAAAATTGTCATCCATTGCTCGGGTTATCGTACAATGTAATATGGGGTTGTTAGGTCGAGGAAAACGGAATTTTGAAATGATATTGCGAAGAGAAGATTTGCTGCAGAAATGTAATGGCAAAATAAGAATTGTAAAGTTGATTTTGATATTATGACTGACTGAATTTGTACAGGGTACAATGCCGTGTATTTATAGGCATTCATAACAAAGAAAATATGTACAAGGTTAAATAAAATGTAACAAGACTAAATGGGCTAAGCCCAGGCCCATAAATGATATAATGTTGCTTTATATAATATCATATCCTTCAAAATGTTGAGCAGACTTTATTACTTTCTTTAATACTCCCCTACAAAAGTTAGGGTTCCAAAACCCTAATTTTTGCTACTTCGTTCTCAAATTAATCAGATCTGAGTGTCTCTCATTCTAAAACTTTCCGAATTCCTCTTTAATTCCAATCCAGTTGATTTACAGGTCAATGGTGCCTTGCTTTGCTCCTCTGATAGTTTTTCGAGGTTTTGTTCCTGGATTCTTAACCTGGTTGAGCTTTAGCCCTAGCAATCTCTTCAGTGATGACTTTAGATTCTCCTTTGTTTTCTGGTAATTTGTTGATCGATTGATCCGAAACATTGAGCTCAAGCCTGAATCCGGTATAGTTCTTTAACGATATTGCTTTAATCAACATATCTGCTCTTTGAAATGCTCCAAGCATATGATTTACTTGTATCTCTCCCTTTTGCACAAGTTATCTGACAAAATGAATGTTTATTTCTGTATGTTTGGTTCTTGCATGTTGAGCTGAGGTTTCTGTCATGTAGACCGCACTTTTGTTATCGCACCAGAGAATTGGCTTTGTATTCGGCTTTAGTTAAAACTCATGTAACATTGATTGTAGCCACTTTATTTTTTGTTGCAGCATTAGTTATGCTTCTATATTCATCTTCTGTGCTGGATCTAGATGTTGTAGGTTGTTTTTCAAACAACATGATATTAGGCTTTGACCGAAGTAGATATAGTATCCACTTGTTGACCTTCTGTCATTAGGATCTGAGGCCCAATCTGCGACTGCATAACCTGTTATATCTAGCTGTTGACTTGTCTTTAATGTGAGCCCAAAGTTGATTGCTCCTTTAAGATAGCATAGTACTCTCTTAACAGCCTTTCAGTGTGTATCCATAGGTTTCCGCATAAACTGAGATAACTTACTAACACTATAAGATATGTCAGGTCGTGTTATAGTTGCATATTGAAGTGCACCTGTAATACTCCTATATTCTGTTACACTTGATATTGCTTCTCCCTCATACTTCAAATAATTCCGTCTACTTATCATTGGAGTAGGTTGGGGTTTAGCATCCATCATCTTGGTTTTGATAAGCAACTCAATTATGTATTTCTTCTGGCACAAAGACATTTCAGTTTCTGATCTGTTGAATTCTATGTCAAGAAAATAGTTTAACTCACCCAGATTCTTGATTGAAAATTATTGATTTAAATATTGAGTTAGCTTATCAATATCATCAGGGTCACTACTAGTTACAATTAAATCATATATATATATATATATATATATATATATATATCAGTATGTAAACTGTTGATGTGCTATTTATTTTAATGCAAAGTGAATTGTATGATTTGGTAGACTGATATCCTAATTCTATCAAAGTAGTTTTTAGTCTACCAAACCAGACTCGTGGTTCCTGTTTTCAGGCCATAAATAGCTTTATTCAGCTTACGTACTAAATCCTGATTATTGTTGTAACCCTTGACTCATATAAATTTCTTCTTTCGGAATTCCATTTAAGAATGCATTGTTAAGATCTAAATGTTTAACATGTCACTTCTTACATAGTGCAACTATGAGAATAAGTCGAATGGTAGTTGGTTTTACTGCATGTGAAAAGGTTTAATTAAAGTCAAATCTGTACTCCTGAGTAAAACCCTTTGCCAATAACATGGCTTTGTATTTATTGATAGACCCATCAGGATTTTTCTTTAACTTGTATCTCCATCTGCACCCTACCTCATTCTTATTAGCAAACTGACATACAAGTTCCCAAGTTTTATTTCTAATAAGGGCATTATACTCCTCATCCATGGCTGCCTTTCAGTTTCTGTTTCCGATTGCCTGTTCAAAAGTAACAGGTTCACAATAACTGGTTAGAGCAACATATACTTTTGGTTTGAAAATACCACGTTTAGCCCTTGTGATCATTTGATGACCATTCTGAATAGGTAGCTCATTTGATGGTGAGTTCGCATTGTTACTTGAATCTGTAAAATATTTTGACCTTGTATTTTGAGAATCTATACCATTTTCTGAAGTTTACTTTATGGAATTTGTAGGAGTGTGCATGGCGTGGCTGGGTTGATGCAAACTTTCATGACTTTCAGAATTGAGTTGTGATGTTTGTATAGCTTCAGCAACCTCACCTTCTTCAGCTTAATGCCACATTTCAGAGTATATGGGGATTTCAGTTTTAGGTGAACTAGCATTCCATATTTAACTTGTACATAGTTTTTATTTCTCTGCCGCTAAAAGGAAACACTATTTCATTGAATATTACATGCCAACTTATGTATATTTTACCTGTCTCATCAAGACACTTGTACCCCTTCTGGTTAATAGTATATCTCAAAAAAGTATAGGGTCTAAACCTGAAATTCAACTTGTTAGCATTATAGGATCATAAATACGGAAAACACAGACACCCAAATGGTTTTAAACTGTGATAATCAGGTTTAACACTGTATAATTTTTCAAATGGAGTTTTGTCCTTCAATACTTTAGTTGGTTGTGTATTAACCAAGTATACTAAAGTATTGAAGGCTTCTAACTAGAATTTTAAGGGTAACTTATCCTATGCTAACAGTGTTAATCTCGATTTACAATATGTTTTCTTTTCGTTCAATAAGACCATATTGTTGAGAAGTATAAGGGCAAGTGATTCGATGAACAATTCCTTTCTTAGTAAAATATTTGTTTAGATTTTTGAACTCATTGCCTCCATCTGACCGTAGAATTTTAATGGATGTATTAAGCTGTTTTTCATCCATAGTAATAAAATTGATAACAACATTACATGTTTCAGACTTGGCCTTTAGGAAATATATCCATGTAAATCCAGAGTAAGCATCAACAAAGGCTATATAATATTTATACCCAAAATCAGAATGAATAGGCGCTGGACCCTATAGGTCTATAGCAATTAATTGCAAAGGCTCGGTGTAAACATTAATTGAGTCAATAAAAGGCAATTTGTGACTTTTTGCAACTTGACAAAAATGATAAATGTAGGGTAGAGAGACATGATCATAACGAATATTATTTTTAGATAATACTTTCATTGCAATTTTAGCACTTGTGTGACCAAGTTTGCAGTGCCAAAGATCAAAAATATTTTTACTGCTATCAGTTTTACTCAATTCATTCAGATTACAGTGTTTATTTCCATTAACAACATTGTTGGTCATAACAGTGTTGAACTTATATAGTCCTCCAGTCATGTTACCCTGTAAAATGGGTTCTTTAGTTAGAATGTCCTTAACTAAGTAGTACTTAGGGTAAAATTCAAAGAAGACATTATTATCATATGCAAATTGAGACACACTAATCAAGTTCTTTAATCTTTGGTACTCTCAGTAAATTTTGTAAATATAACTGTCTCTTGGCATTTATACTAGCATTACCAATATGTGTAACTGTAACGCACTTACCATTACCCAATAAAATGGAATTATTATCTCTATATTCTTTGCTTCCAAGATTTAGATTATCCAAATTGTTTGTTATATGATATGTAGCTGCTGAATCAGGGTACCAGCTATCATCTTGTATTGTTTCCAATCTGGATATGTCATTCTAATTGTTATATCTATTTGTATTATCTTGATTGCTTGCTTCGAATTGAGATTGACCAATATTGACACTTAGATTGTTGTTGTTCCTTCGATTCTGGTTTGATGTGTAACCAGTATTGAATCTGAAGTAGCAATTCAATGTTGTGTGACCCATTTTTCGCAGATTTGACACTTAGGTCTGTTGGAATTATTCCACCTACCTCGGTCTCTGGCTCTTCTTGTACCACCTCCTCTCTGGTAAGGTTGTTCGTTTCTGATATTACTCTGATTTTTGCCTTTGGCGCCAGTAGTGAAATTTATAGTGTAGTCCATTTCTTGTGGCTTTTTTGCATTTATTCTGGCTTTATGATTGATAAAAAATGTATTTACTTCATCTATTGGGGGAATAATTTTTTGAGAGGTTATTACTGCCACAACTGCTTCGTAATCATTGTTGAAACCATTAACCAAATATAAAACTTGATCATTATCTGGTACATTATTTCTTGTAGCATTTAGCAAGTCACACAACATTTTGACCTTTGAGATATACTCTCTCATTGATAAGTTTTCCATCTTTATGCTCTGCAACTGGTTCTTGTAATTTAAAACTTTTGTAGACGAATGATTATTGAATTCCCTTTCGTATGTTGTCCATATATCAAGTGCAAAAGTGCATTCTATAATTTTTATAGGGTACAATGCGTGTATTTATAGGCATTCATAACAAAGAAAATATGCACAGGGTTAAAGCGGCAAGACTAAATGGGCTAATTCTAGGTCCATAAATGATAAAGTGATGTTGTATATAATATTGTATCCTTCAGAATGTTGATCCGACTTTATTACTTTCTTCAATAGAGGAGAGATTTGTGGGCTTTGGGTTTGGTTCGTTTGAGCAGTCGAAATGGAGATGTTTGGCGAAACATATGATGCTGACCTAGAGTTGTGAGATAAGGCAATGGACTGGGCAGGGTGAGTGGGCCGTGTTTTTGGACTGAAAAGAAGCAGAGTGGGTTGTGGGCTTAGTTATGTTTGTCGACCATCCTGAGTGTTAACAACACATGGAGAGAATTGTGGGGGAACTGAGCCTATGGGAGGTAGTGGCGCAACAAAAGAGGATGCAACTGCGTCCGTTTGAGACTGTGGTCTATTAAGAGAAGGCTGATTTAGTGAGCAAGAATGAGGCATGGACTCGGTTATGTTTGGAGGTTTTAAAGTGGAACGCAAACAATTCCGTAAAGAATTAGAACTATTGGCAGTTAAAAAGTCATACGTTATATTTATGGTTTTGTGAATTTGTGCAAATGGGAATTCAGTCTCAATCAATTACACATGACAACAAATAATGATTTTGTTGGTTGCCATATCTAACACTTTGAGCCTCTATGGTTGGGAGCGGGACCAAGGTAAGCACATGGAGTGGATCGAGCTTGCAATTTGTTGATAGAAGCGGTCGGAAATAAAGGAAAATATAGGCAGCCAAATACACGCAATTCCGAATATTTGGGATCACATTGGTATATAATTTGTGTGCGGGATTGAAATTCTAAAATTTTAGTTGGAAGTATGTTAAGAAGATAGTGGCCATTTCTAAAGCAGGGTGCCAAAAAGAAAGTGACATAGAGGAATTAGCAAGCAATGTACGAATGATGTTGTTTATTGATTTAATGTGTCATTTGGCTTTGCTATTTACAAGAGAGGGTATGGCGGACAAGAGAAATAACATCCCATTACGATCATAGAATTGTTTAAAGGTGCCATTGATGTATTATGTACCATTGTCACATTGGAATGTTTTAATATTACGTTCAAATTATCACAAAACCATTTTTTAATATTCTAACAATATGACACAACGCGGCTCATCAATTATTTATGAACTTTTATAAAATGGAACGTAATATGATTGATCATTTTAAAAAGAGTTATAAATGCATAACTCATTTATTTATTTAATCCTAACAAAGAAAAATATACAATTTTTTTGGTTCTGATTTCAATATTTTTTTTCATACTAACTCGTTTTCAAACAAAACTTTTGATCAATGAATTTTGATCTAATTTACGGACAATATGGAACATTTATATAGTTCATCTTATGATTGAAAGTTGTAGTCCCCCATGATGACTAACGATCGTATTTAAAAATAATATGCTAAATTCTCATACTTGAATTCCTTATAATCACAAAGTCACTATTTTTTTCGTTTAGACTGCAGTAGCTTCTTCATGTTGCTTTGGAACTAGGCGAGGTTTCAACCGATTAACTCTCTTCTAAGTTACAAACGGTATCGACCATGCTCGTACTATGTTTTGTAAACTAATGATATAGTTCACCATGGTGACTAACGAATGCATTTAGAAAATAATATGCTACACTCATATATCTAAACTCCACTTATGCATTAAACCGCTATTTTTTGTTCAGACTGCAGTAACTTTTCATATTATGTTGGAATCAAGCGAGATTTCAACCGATGAACTCCCACATAAGTTACGCACCGCATGGACCATCCAAATACCTTTTTTTGGCAAAGTCGACCGGCTTTTATAGTGGTTGTAACCACTTTTATAAAAATGTAAAACATGCGCTCTGTACATGCACAGAACAACTAATCTAAGTTTAAAGTGTTCAGAGCACTAAACCAAAAAAATAAGGTGTGTAGCAAAGACTACCTAGCTAAACAAGTTAAATCCCAAGGGGGAAAAACCGACTTAGCCATAAAAAGGGTTGAAATTTCATTCCTCAATAAAGGAGGAGACATTTTCAATAGCAGAAGTAGCAACATTGGGTACAAGATCAGAGAACATGTAGTCTAGTCCAGGAACATATTCATCAAACTCAACAGAGTACAAAAAAAATCTGTCACGAGAAGAATCTTCCAGGATATTACTGTTCTAGTCACCCAATGCACCATCAATAGCCACATAGAACTCATCCTCCATAATTAAGTAGAATAAGGCACGTTTCTCACTAATTTAATCAAAAATAAATTGCATGTAAACATCCTTTATAGGTTTGTAATGCATGATCGGACGAGAATGTGTCCAGGCACTCTCCAAAGGATTCAATAAAAGAAAGGGATGGAAGGGTGAGGAATCAACTAAGGAGGAGCGCGTCATAGGATCAACGACAGGCCAAATGGATTTCGGAACCCATCGAGAAGTTGGCGGTTTAGTAGGGCTGTCAACTGATACTTTCGGATACGGATAGTCCTATATTAGTATCTGAAATCATTTTCGGGTATCAGATATCTGTATCCCTGGATAAGAACGGATATCATATAATTATCCAATCCGCCAACGATCGATAAATAAAAAATTATAAATGAAATTTTTTAGTTTAACATATTTTTTTTACAATTCCATTGACCACAAAGTGTAAAAAATAAACATATATGATAAAATTAAATAGATTTGAGTAGCTGGTACGCATTTAGTGCAGATAATATAAACCTTCAGCTTAGTAAAACAATAAATAGATTTCATTCATTGTACTAACATATATATATTTTTGAGCATGATGTTACAAAATCAAATGGATAATTTTTGGATGCGGATATCGATGTATCCGTATCCACATCAGTTTTTTTGAATATCAGATATTTATCCACTTTCCAGATACGGATGCTGATGGGTTTCAGATTTTTTGGGTGTCCATTGATAGCCCTATGGTTCAGGAAGGGGAACCTTAGAGGGAAGAGGTTAAGAAGGAAGATGCTGGCAAGAAGAGGTAGTGTGTCCAAAGGAGTGGCAAGTGCTACGAATATTTGGAGTCCAACCATTGCGTACCTTGACTTCCACTATGATGTCTGGGGATAACTAGAATTTAATAGAAGAAGGAAGAGTCTTGAAAGGAGTAATTTCAATAAGAGATTTGGCATAAACAAGTCTATCACGTGCAGTCGTATTAACATTAAAACATCTCAATTTTCCAATATGGCATGCGAGCCATTTTAGACCAATCAGCGGCTACATGATGAATGAGATATAGGACAAGTATGTCCAGACCGAAGTGAAAAGAACTTGTTCTCTTGTACTAGAAATCGATGAGGACAATTCAAAGACTATAAAAGGTTTGCCATCAATAAAGGAGGGCTCTGATTGCAATAGTACATTGAGTCCAGGAGAATTACCTTTATATTACCCCTAATTTTTCAAATCCTTCTGCAAAGAGTCTTCGGTTCTTGTATAAGATGCATTGGGTCAATAAAAAAATCCCACTACATAACCGGACCAAAAGATAACACTATTATCAATTAAATCCGGTGAGAGTTGTGATACACTGTTCACAATATTCAATTCAAAATCGACAGGGGTGTAGGCACCTGCATTAGAAGGCATAGAGGTGAATAGGGAGGTCAACGACCTAGGGAGTACTGGTTGCTAAGACGAATACTGTGTTACAGGGACATTAAGCACATGATTGTGCTCAACATTTGCACAAACGGTTTGAGTGCACATCATATTAACATTCATTATGCTACTACTAAGAGTAGGAACTTCCTTCCTATCACTCTTCGAGCCTCTTTGCTCACAAATTTCATTCACGAAACTAGTTTTACTACATGATAATTTTACAACATTGGGGTTTTGGGATAAAGTGGCCTCACCACTGCAAAGCACTGGAAAGCCAACAAGAAGCGAGATTGACTTACCGGGGGATGAATGAGGAAAACGACGGAGCTAGTGATATGCAGAGGCTCACGGCTAGGCCCATGCAAGATAGTTTTAAGAAAAAACAATTGCGAAGAACCAGGAAGCAACCTGGACGAAAGGGGATTGAGGGGCGAGAACTTATTGGTTCTGATTTTCCGCATCATGGCAAAATGCAGGAAAACATCTTGTTTTGGATCGGGTTTCAGAAGACAAGGACGAACTAGGTTAGAAGATGAAAGAGCTGCAGAACGCGACAACCGTTTATGTTGCCTTCAATTGAAGAAATAATAATAATAATAATAATAGAACTAGTACAAATGAATTGATGCCCGAATACTTGATCCTATGAATGAATGCTTTAGTTTTTCATAGCAACTGTAACAATCCTAAATTTGATCACCGCAATTAGGAATATTTAAATATTCAAATATGGATTATTTCTAATTAACACCCGAGTTTGAATAACATTATATGACAATGAGAGAATTTTGGGAAATTATTATGAAATATATTTTCTTAGGGAAATACTAATAAATTGACCAAAACATTTTATCAATAAAATTGATTAATAAGAGCATCTCCAACGGTTTGGAGATCAATTCTTCAAAATGGGGAAATTACAAAATTTAATTGTGTGCGCACCCAATAGAATTCAGGGTAGGGAGCCTGTTGAAAAAGCGTCCGGACATAGGGTGTCTGTTCAACAGGCGCCCAAAAAAAAGTAGTGCGCCTGTTGAACAGGTGCCCTATGCCCGGGCGCCTGTTCAATAGGCACCCTACTTTGGGTGCCTACATATAGGCGATGCCCTACATTTTTATTCATTTTTATTCATTCCAAACTTTTCACCTCTTCCTTCCTCTTCTTCTTTAAATAGAAATTACCCTGAAATGCTGCCGAAACGAGCTATAAAGGTTGGTCAACGTACCGTATGATACACGGATAACGACGATGCTAGACCGGTACATAATCCTCCTAATCCAGACACGACTGCAAATGATCTACGGGTGCTTCATGAGCTACCATCCACTTTCTCGCATCGTCTCACAACAGCCTCAGCGACGCCACAGGTAAATTTTTATTTCGTAACAACATTATTACTAATTATGTTACAAATTGTGTTGTGTAAAAACAAACAAGTACCTTACTATTAATGCTAAATAATTGTTTATTTAGATTGGCCACATTACTATGCGAGGTGGCATAAGTTTGTTACGGAATATTTTGATACATTGCCTAATGCGATTAGAGCGAGACTATTGGCATCACCATTTGGTGGTTTTCTACAATTACGTCCTTTTCCACACATAGACCATTGTGTTGTATTGGCACTCACTGAGAGATGGTGGACTACTACCCACACATTTTATTTTTTCGATTTTGAGATAGGAATCACACCGTTATATTTTTATATGCTTACGGGTATAGAGATTGGCCGACCAGACCTTATGTATGTTCCATTTAATAGCTCATTTGAAGATTTTAAGTCTTTTTCGAGTTGGCTACCCTAGTTTCATGTAGAGGACGTTAGATGAGGATCTGTTGCACTTCCATGCTTACAGACCTATATCACAAATCATAGGGATGATGAGGAGATGCATACGCCAGTTATTCATGTGTTCGTATTATATTTGTTTGGTTCCACATTTTTTTCCAAATAACAAGGGCACGATTAGACTCGGCTGTTTGGTTGGGTTATAGGATGTAGATGAGCTTCATAGATATGATTATGATAGTGCCATACTGGGTTATCTTTATTTAGCGTTGGACACATTCGCATTGCAGCAATCTAAGGCACTATATGGTTTTTGGGACATTCTCATGTTCTGATACTATGAGTATATGGCTACCATGCATTCACAACTAATCCATGAGGAAAATACCACTCCGTATATATATATATATATATATATATATATATATATATATATATATATATATTCCTAGATTTCGGCGTTGGGCGACTGTCATGCATTTGCCCCATGCTGCACAGAAAGTGCACAATGAGTTAATGGGGGCTAGGCAGCAGATGGATCTTCGTCGCCACAGTAATATTATCACATTTCCATGACATGAGTATATTGAGTTTATGGATCCTAACGACCAGCACCCTCTCACTTCCCACTTTCGACTCTCTAAATGTAGGGTTTGTTTCAGGTCCCTACTGGTCCTTTCATATGGTTTCTGGGAGAGTGGTGTTGGCTGCAGTTTTATGGTGTAATGCGTATTCCATCTGACCCACTTACATTGGATGACATGTATGGAGCTAAACGTGTTGGCATGACTTATTTTTCTGGATTGAGGGAGTCGCGGTGGATAGATGGTGAGCCTTTTACTGTACCTGGACATTTTGATTCATGTTGGTCTCGGGTTGCCCCACGAGCATTCACTCTACCATATTACATACGGGGTTTGAACTCCGGTCATATTGGCCCACGTACCGCTACCAGTAGAGTTCCATTGCCTCCATCCTCCTTCGAGCCTTCATCTTCTCAGTATACACAGCCTTCCACATCCGAGCCACCTCAGCATTCATTTAGAGTTTACGGTTTTCAGGGCGAGATACTAGAGTACCCGTTTCAGTTTCCTCCAGACGATCAGACTCAGGGTTTACCATCCGTGGGACTGTACCAACCACACGAGGTATACAAAAAATTCAATTTATTACTTCCTCTTATTAAAGTTTATTCTGATAAATCGATATGTAATTTTCACATTATTTATTTTAATCGTAGTATGCTCAGTATATGGATAATGATAGACGGGTGCTTGCTGTATTCGAGACGATGACACTTAAGTATACTCGTCTGATGTATGAGACGTACTAGACACATATGCAGCAGTAAACGTAGCACGAGGCTTAGGTACATGAGTACCAGACTCAAATATAGCAGCTTCAGCAGCAGCAGCCTCACGAGCCATAAGATTTCGATGACGTAAATGATGATAGCGATGACGACGATGGTGAAGATGACGAGGAGATGATCGAAGATGGATCTCCTCATATTAACTGATGTTATTTGATGTTATTAGACTTAACAGTGTACTCTTGTGTATCAGTTATTTTCTGTTAGTAGACTTATCAGTGTATGTTTATGTATCAATGTATGTTTATACATCATGTTATTTTCATTTAAAGCACCGTACTTACAATGCAGCAACATACTATTTAAAAATATGAATATAAATGAAGATACAACTAACTAGCCTCTTCGCGTCTATGCCACAAAATTTATCTCCTCCTAGCTTCCGTATATTCTCTCTGTCCCTCAAACATGTTCAAGGTATCAACGAACATTACTGCATCTTCATCTCTCTGCCTGTTTGCTGCCAGTAGCCGATCCATTTTAGACATTCTTTCCTGATGCTGAGTAACTCGAAGTTTGATAGCACGATTGTAACGCTCTTCCGATTCTAAAAGTAGTTTCTTTATTTCAAGTTGATCACTACCACATGCTTGTTTCTTTTTGGCTGCTTTGGCCCCCATTGGTCTTTAATAAGACTCTTCTGTAGGAGTAATACCTTCATCCGACGCTGTCCCTCGGTCCCGAACTCTGTTCCAGGACTTTAGCATTCCCCAGTTCGAGTTGTCTTGCCACGAGCATGACTACTCGATTGAACGTCTTTCATGGTATTCTGTAGTGATGATTTCCATTTAACATGCTCCACCAAAAGGTCGTAAACATGCATGAACTAGTAAACATGAGGTGCCTGCTTGTTTTCCAGTTTGTTAGTAGTCTTAAACAATTTATTCGCTACCATCCTCTACAAATAAAAAATTAATAAGCTTTAAATAAACATACATACAACTGTAAGTTAAATTTTAAATAAAATAACCAAATGCGTTTCACTTCCAAATCCACTTGAATTTGTTTGCTTGAGCTTAAAATTCTGTGAATCAAATGCTTGCGTCTGTTGGTTGATTTTGCCTAAACGCCCTTTTATCGACGAAAGCGATCTTTTACGATCCGTATTTTTCCAGTTGAAGCAGTTAGTAACTCTGCCCCAATATGTATCAGCACCTTGATCACATCCTCGAATTGAATCGGACGATAACGTGCACCAAATATAGCATAAATCATAGTCCTCAATCGCCGACCAAGCACTGGTGGAGAATGCTCCACCAATCGGAACTGTTGCATCTTCAAAATTGAAATTCTCAAAACTTCATCTTGAGGAGTCGATATCGAATTCAGAATACATTATGTAATTAGTACGTGGAGAGTTAGAAGATGATGAGTATGGCAAATTGAGTGTGTAGGGATAGTGTATTTGTAGATATTGCAAACCAAATATAGCAGTTGGAAATGCAGCCGTTGTGCAACGGATATATAACGATGGGTAGCAGTTCAACAGGCACCTAGTTTGATGCGCCTGTTCAACAGGCGCCCCAATGCTGGGCGCCTGTTAAACAGCTGCCCAGCTTGATTATGTTTTTCTAATCAAAAATGCAGAATTCTGGACCAATTCAAAATGTTGTACTCTATTGGAGGCCTGTTTGAGTGCAATTCTTACAAAAACATAATAATGCACCACTGTTGAAGATACTCTAATCATAAGGATCGCGAAAGGATTAGGATACATACACTTGTTTTCATTAGTAAGCAAGAATATAAAATAAAATTTAATATATTATTTTTGAAAATTAAATGTATCGACGACATCATCAATAAGGATACTCAATACTTAATTTAAGGACTTAAATAAAAAATGTAGGAATTTAATACTTATCATAAACATTCAATTAGTTGTCTTAAATAACAAGAAATCGTTTTAAATATGTTATATAGTGATAACATGTCAATGGTTTTAAGTTATATGATTAACCTGAAAATATAAGAAAAATAGATATTGCTATTGGTAAAATCCTAAATTTCATAAATAATTGATAAATATTATAATGTTATATGTTTTCAATTACTAAATAATATTATTTAAATATAACAAAAAATTTATTTTAAAATTTTTAACTTAAACAAATAGTTCAAAAAATTGAAAATATAACTGGTAAACGGGTTTCGGATTCTCAAGGTTTGACGAATGAAAGTCGTAAAAAATTATGTCGTACGCATATACATACTTGTATAGTATATATGCATGTACAAGGTTAATGCATTATCAAATAATGTAAGAGAGAATAGAAATGTAAGTGTACGAAAACAAAAGGAGTTTACTCTAATAAAATAATAACATACTCTTGCACACATCCTACCTTTACAAATTCATGCATACATTACATTATCTTACACATAAGGAAAAGAATGGAACATGTTGGGAGGGATTTCAGTCGAAAATAGGATGGAGGAAAGGAAGGGTATTTAACAAATTTCCGAGCAATAATTGTTTCCTAAGTTTTGATACAAATACCTCACCATTCTTCAAAATTATTTGCACCAAAACTCTACATTTCTTACTCCTCTTAACACCATTAATTACTTCTTAATATTAAGAAAAATTCTCATTTGTTACCAACTTTCTCAAAAACACATCAAACGAAATCAAAATCCTCACAAACTCTTCAAAAGCTCTTATATCGTCATTTCAAAACTATGCACTAATTTTGAAGTCAAGGCAAGAAGATCTGTGGCACTATCTACATTAGGCGAGGTCCAAGTGAGGAAGAAGAAGCTAGTCTGAGAAGCTTCAGTGCAATTGAAGCAGAGTTATAACGAATTTTAGGGACTTCAGGAACCAATAACGGTGAGAAACTAAACCATAAATGATCTGAGCTATCCATATGTCTATGAAATGAATATGCTTACTATGTTTATATTAAATGATGCTTATGTATGCCATGATTATTATTTTCATGTTTGGATGATAATAAATTGATTGTATGGATTATTTAACAAGTCACTTTAAATACACGTCGAGATGCACAAAGAAAATCACTTTCCTTTATTAAATGAAATAGTGAAAATACAATGGCTAAACCTCTTTAAAATGGCTTGGAATATTTTATAAATGAATTACAAAATCTTATAAATGTGAGTATAAAATTTGGAAAGATTATAAAATTTCAATAAATTTTTGCGTGCTGCAAAACATTAACTCACGGTTTCACTCCTTAAAAAGTGGATTTTTTTGTATATGGAAAAATATGAATCCAATTTTTTAATAATAAGATTCTTTTAGAATCCTTATAACCATAGTTTTCCAAAAAGTCAAAAATAAATATTATGCTGAGTAGATCTTGAAATATGACTAAAAAAGGAGTTGAATGTCATCACTATTTTGTAGTTCAAATTCCAGAAAATGAAATTATTTGAAATTGAGAGTTTTGATCTCTTAAAAATACGGAATAAATCTTACAAGTCATTTAAAATATTTTAAACGTGATTTAAGTTGAATATTTTAATTTCCAAAAATGGAAAAGTTGTTTTGATGAATTAAGTTGAAATAACACTTTTCACATCACTTTTTCAATATCAATGAAAATGAGTTTAAACTGAACGAATCTTCTCCGAACCTCCAATGAATGTTTTCAAATGATTAAATAACTGTTTTAAAGATAATTTAAAATTTTATAACTTATTTTAAAGAATTTTAATGGTTGAGTTCAAGCAAAAACTATAATAAGAAACTGATTTAATCTTGGCTCTAATAGGCTAAAAGGCATGTCTAGTTTTTCTATTCGTGAGATTCAGTGGATTATTTAACCAAGGAGATGTTCAGGAGCAATAATGCCCTGGTTCATCTAGCTTTTTTACGGAACAAGAGATCGATAAAGTTAAAAATTTAAAACGCATTAAGTATAATAAGTTCTAGCTTTCTTAAGATAAATGAATCATATTTCCCAATGCTATTGTATTTAGTTCCAAATTCCAAAGAGGGAGTCCATAATATTTGTTTGAATTTAAAAAGTGTTTACATCGTTGTCCGACAAATAGTAGAGATTAAACCGTGAAATTGATACTAAGTTAAATGAATATGATTTTTTGGATTTATTATACTAAAATGAATTTACCATCCCAAATGACGAGGAATGAGGTTGAATGATTCCATGTATATACCTGAAGAATATTTGAAAGATATACATCCATAAAAATGTTTATGAAGGAATGAATTAAGAAATGAAGAACATATAACATTTAATACTATTTAATTAGTACTTTTGTGACGATTGATTTAAAGAGACCGGGATCTTATTTGAGTGATTTTTATATCAATACCACTTCGGATTAAACAATATTTCAAAAGCATGGATGATGAATGAACTAAGATGAATGAACAAGAATTATGGAGATTGAATAATGGCTTGGCGTTGCTAACCCTCACAGAAATTTTCCTACCTTACTAGTTGACAACAACCATGCATTCAGATCACCAATGTAAGGGATCAGTGCTACCAATCACTAGGTTTATCCACGGTGTGGTGTAAGGAGTTCCTTAGATTTATCCAAAACCGGAATGACTTGTAGGGTTATTGTTTGAATTGCACTTATGATACGCAAATATTTAACTCCAGGGATGTACATTTGTTTGGTGGTGTAGCAAGTAACTCTCCTGTACTTCACACACTTTCTCTGAGACATATGAGCTAAGAGATTATACGTAAGTAGAAATTAGTGGCGTGTAACGGACTTGGAAATGTAACATTCAAAGTGAAAAACGTGCTTGGTATAAGGTAATCAACGGCCTTTAGACCCAATAGCCGGAGTTGGCAGAAAAATGGAATGCAATAAGGTTAAGGGCTAGTGCTCATTAGGAGAAGACCATTACCTTTCTAGAATACTCTTTATATATCGAGTACGTATTGTATGTTGGGATCCCATGATATGCCGGTTATGACCAGGGTGATGACATATTCGTGCAGTGCGTTGTTGAAGGGTCTGTTTAACTGTTCAGACCTTGCCAGTTGTGCGTAGGATAGTTGGTACTTGATACATCCCTCTAGAGGTAACTATAAGAAAATGTAACCTCTTACCTTGCCATCGTATGGAAATCCATTTTCTCTAAAAGCTGTGGTTTTATTTGTAGAGCCCCTGTAATAACCCGGAATTCGATCACCATAATTAAAGATACTTGAACTATTTTAAGTATTCAAATATGGATTATTTCCAACTAATAATGAAGTTTAAAGTAGGAAACAATGTTAACGAACTTGGGAAATTAGCCTAGAAAATATTGACTTAGGGAAATAGTTATAAAGTGACCAATATTGTTTTATCAAACTGATTTCTAACCATAAGGATCGTGAATGGTTCTGGATATATACACTTATTTTCACAATTAAATAAGAATATTAAATAAAATTATATTTTATTTTTGGAAGTAAAATGTATTGATGGCATCATCAATAAAGGTATTATGTTCAATAATCGATTTATGGAATTAAATGAAGAATTCAAAGATTTAATATTTATTATAATTATTCAAATAAGGGTTTAAATGACAAGAAATCATTTTAAATATATGTTATATAGTGACAACATATCAGTGGTAAACAAGCTATATAAAGGAATATACTTGACATAAAAATATGAAAAAAATCGATATCTCTTTATCGGTAAAATTTCGAAATTTGTAAATAATGGATAAATATTATTTAATATGGTTTAGTACCTAAATAATTATGTTATAACTATTTCAGTACAATAAGAAAGTTATTTTTAATTTTGTTTACTTAGATAAATAGGTTTTGAAAGGTAAAGTAAAATTTTATTTACACAACAAAAGAGTTACATTTACGGATTAACTACAAACAACACACCATGATTTACAAGTAAACTAACAAAATTGATGAACAGATCTAACAAAAAGAAAGCAACAGTCAAAATACATTTGGAATCCCTTTGAAACAGCAACTGTACTAAAGACTTCCTAGCTGTAGCCTTAACATCAGAAGAATTGTAATCCACTAGCTTTTGCTTATGTCTTTAAGAATCCTTTTATGTATTGAAGAGAAAAGCTTAGTGGAATTCATAAAACCCTTTCCAAATACTCTGTTGTTTCTCTCCATCCACACGGCATAAATAAAATGTTTAAGAATCTTCAGTTGCAACTTAGATTTAGAATTCTTCCACCATGTTGCTTTGAAAATATTAAACCACTCTATAATACACATGTTCAAAGGCCTATAGAAATCCCTATTTGCCCAAAGTCTATGCCAAATCCAAAAAATATAAGGGCATTCAAAGAAAATGTGTTATTTGATTCTATTTCTGCTTTACACCACATGCACAAATTATCAGGAATGAGCCCAGTCGAATGCAGCTTGTCCTTTATGTTCAAAGCATTGGACATTACCTTCCATAACATGGAATTTTCTTTTGTAGAACTGTGTGTGTACCATATTTTAGTATGCCATGGAAAACTATCTTTTCTCCCTCCAGCAACTGGTACATATGTTTTATATAATGCCTTTTCCCCTTCCAGCTAACATGCATATCTCCTATTGTTTTAAAACTTAAAGTAATTTCCCCCATAATTGCCTACAAAGCTGAGCTGACATGTTGTAACACCAGTTCATTCCCATGAATAAAATCATCTACCAGTGTTGATTCTGAAATTCATGTACTCCTCCTCAGGTTATATAACATAATATTACTTAAAATCAATCCATCTTTTTCACATGGTGAATGCCAAAAAGATAAATTCTTCTGCACTTTACTATTACCTTGAATGAATGGAAGAAAGGAACTTCTAAGCTTGAGAACGTTTCTCCAACTCCAACTAGAGTTGGGAGAAATTGAAAGATTACTCGAGTATTGCGATTTATAGAATTGCAGAGAAAATGTTTAGATCAGTATGGAGTGAAAAGAAAATGTATTGAATTGATCAAATGTATTGTACAATGCATAGGCTAGTTATAGCCTGCAAGTTGAGTAACGGGCTAAGCCCAGAATGGGCTGAGCCCAATATCACAAGATAAAACAGAAAATGAGAATTAGATATTACAACAGCCGACACATTCTCTTTTACCCCCCCCCTCAATTCAATACACGGTTAGGGCTACGCCACGGTGATTAAAGATGAAATCGCAAGTGCGCCTCCTTCAATCACATGAAATAGATATCCTGAAGAAGATGAAAGTATCAATCTGACGATTTTGATGCTGGAAACACCTATGCAAATGAGCTTCCTTCAGTAATGTGAAATAAACATTCTGGAGAAGATGAGAGCGTCGATCTGACAAGTGGGTAGGAATCTCTGATGAATAGACGATCTTGAAACTGGAAACAACTACGACTTCAACAGATCAATAGAGAAAAGGGGAGTAATCAGTTCTTCCTTTCGTTTTTATCTTTTGCGTAGACCTCTTTAACTTTAAGTTCTTCTCCGAGCCTCTGAAATTTTTTGAATGATAGTGCCTTTGTAAAAATGTCTGCCTTTTGATAAAAAGCTGGTATGTGACGAACTTCAAGTTTCCCTTTATCTATTTGTTCTCGAACAAAGTGTAGGTCTATCTCAATGTGTTTAGTTCGAGAGTGCAATACTGGGTTGCTTGACATGTACACTGTACTTAGATTATCACACCATAGCATTGCTTTAACATCATTTTGAATCTTAAGTTCCATTAATAATGACTGTAGCTACATGATTTCTGATGTTGCACTCACCACACTTATGTATTCAACTTCACTACTAGACTTAGACACTGTTGATTGTTTTTTAGAACTCCATGAAACTAAATTATCTCCAAGGTATATGCAGTGTCCAGAAACTGATTTCCTGTCATCTATGTCCCCTGCCCAGTCTGCATCACAATAGCCAGTTAGGTTAAGATGCCTTCCTTTATTAATATGTAGTCCAAAGCTCGCTGTCCCTTTTAGATATCTAAGAACTCTTTTTATGCCTTTCCAGTGATTGTCCATAGGATTTTGCATAAATTGAGATAGTTTGTTAATGCTAAAACTTATAGCTGGCCTTGTAATAGTAACATATTATAGAGCACCAATGATGCTCCTATATTGTTTTGCATTTATTATGGGTTCTCCCCTGTATTTTGAAAAGCTTTGTTTGCTTATCATAGAGTAGGCCGAGAGTTTGCATTTGCCATTTTGGCTCTGTCCAACAATTTCGAAATATATTTCCTTTGGTTGAGAATAATGTCAGTAGGTGACTTGATAACTTCAATGCCTAGAAAGTAGCTTAACTCTCCAAGATCTTTAAGAGAAAATTGTTGATGCAAATAATTTATCAGATCTTTAATTTTCTTTTCATTATTTCCTGTAATAATTAAATCATCAACATAGATTAGAATGAAAATAGATGATGTAGCAGAGATGTTAACAAATAGTGAGGTGCCTAATTTGGTAAACTGAAAGCCTTTATTAATGAGTGTATTTTTCAGTTTATAAAACCAGACCCTAGGAGCTTGCTTGAGCCCATAAATTGCCTTCTTAAGTTTACAAATGAGATTTTTATCTTGTACAAAGCCTTGAGGTTGTTGCATATAAATTTCTTCTTGTAAATCACCATTTAAGAAGGCATTGTTAACATCTAACTGCCTTATAATCCAATTTCTATAAACAACAATAGTAAGAACAAGTCTAATTGTAGTTCGTTTCACCACAGGAGAAAAAGTTTCAGTGAAATCAAGCCCATATACTTGTGTTTACCCTTTAGCAACCAGCCTGGCCTTATACTTGTTTATTCTACCATCTAGATTTTTCTTTAATCTGTATGTCCACCTGCAGTTAATTATATTTTGTTTTCTGGTGGATGTACCAACTCCTATGTTTTGTTTTTGGCAAGAGCTTTTAATTCTTCATCCATTTCTGTCTTCTAATTTATGTTGTTGACAGCTTGAGTGAAGTTTTCTGGCTCACTGCTTATGGAAATAGCAATGTATATTTTTGGCTTGAATATTCCTCCTTTTGCCCTTGTCATCAATGGGTGTTCAATCACCACCGGTGGTACATTTAATGTTGGTTGTACACTGTTTGATGGTGAGTTTTCAGGATTTCCGTGATATGAACTGACTTCAGTGTTTGTATTTCTTTCAGCAGTCTGTTCTGAACTCCTTGATGCTGCATAAGGAGTCTGGTTTGTTTGTCTGTTGGAACTTCCAGTTTCTTGACTTGACCTTGAAGATGAAGTGTGTTGAGAATCTGAAGTTTCACTTGCTTCTTCAAACTCCATCACTTTTGTTGCTTCAAACATTGAGGTAATTCAGGTATGGATTTCTTTGAATTGTAGACCTTTTGTGTGGTTTTTATCTATTGATTTTGAAGGGAAATTCCTTCTCATTAAACACCACATGTCTACTTATAATAACTTTACCTGACTCGTCCAAACATTTATATCCTTTTTGATTGGTACTGTAACCAATAAATGTACAAGATTTGGATCTGAAGTTGAGTTTGTTTTTATTGTAAGGCCTAATGCAAGGAAAACACAAACATCCAAATGTCTTGAACATTTTATAATCAGGTTTAACACCAAGTAATTTTTCAATAGGACACTGACCTTTCAATACTTTAGTTGGGATTGACTAAGTAAACTGCTGTATTGAAAGCTTTAGGCCAGAATTTTAGTGGCATAGAGGCTTGATCTAACAAAGTTAATCCTGACTCTACTATATGTCTATGTTTTCGTTCAGCCAAACCATTTTGTTCTGAAGTGTTGGGACAAGTTGTTCTTTGAACTATCCCTTTTTTATGAAAATAGTTTGCAAGAGTCTTGTACTCACTACCACCATTAGTCTGAAATATTTTCAATTGGTTGTTAGTTTGTTTTTCTGCCATGATTATAAATTGTATGACAGCGTTGCTATCATCAGATTTGCTCCTTAAAAAATAAATCCATGTATGCCTAGTATATGAATCAACAAATGAAATATAATATCTATAACCATAGTCAGAATTGATAGGTGCTGGACCCCACAGGTCTGAAGCAACCATTTCTAAAGGTTGACTATTTTCAGTTTCAGAATTAGCAAAGGGTAGTTTATGACTTTTGCCTAATTGACAGTAGGTGAAAACATATGGAAGTGTACAGTTATCAAAGGGAATATTGTTTTCAATAAGTATCTTTTTGGCAACCTTTTTACTAGGGTGACCTAATTTGCTATGCTAAATGTCAAAAGTGCTAATATGTCTACCATCAGTAATAGTTTCATCAATGTTTTTGCTACATTTATCATCAATTGTAACTTCAGAAATATTACAATTACTATTTAACGAACAGACATATTACATATTACAGAGCAGAATTTATAAAGTCCTTGGTCAGCTTCACCCTGTAATAACACTTCTCTAGTTAGTATGTCTTTAATCAAGCAATATTTTGGATAAAATTCAAAAAATATGTTGTTATCTCTGGCAAACTGAGACACACTAATGAGATTTTTTCTGATTTTTGGTACCCTAAGCAAATTATTTAAAGATAACTGTCTTTTCCCTTTGATATGTGCACTTCCTCTGTGTGTAATATTTATGCAATCACCATTACCTAAACAATAAGCTGTTTACCTTTGTACTCTCTATTTCCAACATTGAGATTCTCTAGACTACTTGTAATGTGATTGATTGCACCTGTGTATGGATACCATGCATCATCAAGAACATGTGTTGGTCTTTCCACTACACTCAATTGACAGCTTCTGGTCTGTTTCATCCTTAGCTTGTGTAAGATTAACATTTCCATTGTTATTTCTTTTACTACCTGAACTCTAACCTAGCATGTAGCCTTGAGTAAATCTGAAATAAAATTTTGTCGCTGTGTGACCAAGCTTTTCACAAATCTGCCATTTAAGTCTAGAATTATTATTCCACCTACCTCTTCCCCTTGATCTGTTAGAAAAACTACCTCTTTGATTGGTTTGTTCATTTCTTGCATTTTTGTTTTTATTGTTAGCAGCATAGTTGACATACATCTCTGGATCTATAATTTTCATGTGATCTATTCTTGCTTCATGAGCAAGAAGAGTTGAATACATGTATTGCATATCTGGAGTGTTTCTTTTTAATGAAAAACTACAACAACTGCTTCATAGTCATAACTTAAACCATTTAATATAGTCAACACTTGTTCATCCTCCCTTACTCTGTAACCCGCAGAGCTTAGCAAATTATATAACTTTTTAACTCTAGCAAGATAATCTCGCATATGTTCTGAATCTTCTTTCTTGATAGTCTGAAGTTCTCTTTTTTAGTGCATTGCTCTTGCTGCTGGCTGAGTGCTAAATACCCTTTAAGTTGTAGCCCATATTTCATGTGCAGAATTACGTTCAATGACTTGAGGTAGGAGACTAGTACTAATCGACTATAAGAGTCAAGAACTTATCAGTCTCTCTTGCCTATAGTACTTAGTATATTCTTTGTTGCTCACAATCTTGTTTTCAGTATCAGTAACAAATTGTGGAGGGACGACCAATGTACCAAAGATATATCCTTCGAGGCCATAGCCTTGTATTGCGGTTGGACCTGCAGTTTCCATAACAAATAATTGTCTTCTTTTAATTGTACTGTAATTAGTTGACTCTGTGGATTAATAAAAATTTTAATCAAGTTGTTAGCTTCAGTAGCAAGATCTGGAGTATTCTATTGAGCAGGCAAGGATGATGAAACATTTCCAGTTTCGGACTGAGAATCTCCAGACATAATGATTGAATATATGGATCAAGAAGCATGATAACAAACAGGAAATTGACTGAGCTTTCAGGTATTTACTTCTTTCTTCAAGAAAAGTGATGAGAAATTGACTTTATAATGCAACCACTTTGTTGAAGATTGCCTTCAGCAAAGTTAGGATGGCTTCTAATATGAATCTGATTTCTTGAATTGAGAATGTGATATTTGAACTGGCTTTACTGATTTCCGGTTCAGTATATCTTGAGTAATTGAAGATACAGCCAAGAATTGATTAGATTATTTGGCATGGTACTCAAATCCAACGTATGAACTGAATTATATCTCCCAAATGATGAGTTTTTAATCTGATGGGAGAATAAACAACAATCCCACTATGATTCTTGAAAGAAGTTACTTGAGTTTTTCTAGGAATTAATGATATGGAGATTGGAGCAATCAACAGATGCAGAAGCTCTTGCAAGAATCAGAATCTATTACAGTGAAGCATTCATGTTCTGATACCATGAAAGATTACTTGAGTAGTGCGATTTACAGAATTGCAGAGCAAATGTTTAGATCAGTATTGAGTGAAAAGAAAATGTACTAAATTGATCAAATGTATTGTACAAGGCATAGGCTATTTATAGCCTATAAGTTAACTAACGGGCTAAGCCCTGAATGGGCTGAGCCCAATATCACAAGATAAAACAGAAAATGAGAATTAGGTTTTACAACAGTCGACACATTCTCTTTTAGAAATCTACATAGTCCAGAAGTCCTTCTTCCCAATTAAATTCCTCTTTACCCATTGTGACTAGAGACACTCCTCAGAAGAAAATAGCTTATCATAATAAGAAGAAATTGCTGCTTTGTTTCATAAATGCAAATTGGTTATTCCGTGATCACCTGATTTCTTCTCATCATACAACTTATAAAAAGATATGGGGATCATTTTCTTAGATAATGGATCTCCACGCCACAAGAATTTGTTCAACGCGCTTGTCACCATATTGATTAATTTCATTGGAAAAATATAGTGTCTACTCCAATATGTAGTCATACCAACCACTATTGATTGCACAATTGTTAGCCTGCTTGTGAAAGGTTGCAACTTGGCCACTTTTTCAATTAACCTTTCCAAATAATGGCATGCACTTCTCCTTAGTGATCCTTGCACTAATCAATGGCAATCCTAGAAAGAAGGTAACAGTAGGCATTTCTTGCAACATTCAACTAAAAATAATTTCTCTCTTCTTATCAATAGGAAGGTCTGCTATCATTATATTGGATTTACTAACATTCAGCTGCAAGATAGTTATATGATGAAAGATTTTCAAAGTAGGCATAATACACTGGATATTACTTATAGTAGGCTTTGTAAAAATAATCATATCATCTGCAAGGAGGAGATGGGTAATCATTGGATACTTACATCTAGGATGCAATTGAAGTTTCTTTTGTTCAACTCTCTCCTTAATCAATGCATTCAGCAGTTGCATTACTATTATAAACAGGAAGGCAGAGATAGGATCGCATTGTCTAACCCTATTAGTACCCTTAAAATATCCATTCTTGCTCCCATTTCTGGAGATTGAATAATGAGGTAATGAAATACAAGTAAAAAATCCAAGCTTAAAAAGGCTTTGGGAAGTTCATTTGGACATAACCGCCAAAATTGAGTGCCATGAAGTAGTATCAAATGCCTTCCTAATATCTAATTTTAGCATACACCTAGGTAATATGTTTTTCCTATTACATCCATGTAACAGCTCTTATGTTATCAAAATATTATCACTAATGGATCTTCCTCTAATATATGCTGACAGATTGTTTGAAATAACAATGGGTAAAACCACTTGCAATCTGTCGGCAAATACTATATCACCTTGTATATTGTATTACAGCATGAAATTGGTCAAAATTCTGAAACTGAAGATGGATTCTCTACCTTTGGAATGAGTGTTGTAGAAAGGCTAGCTGGAAAATGATTTTCCATGAATAAGAATTGAATTGCATCTACTACATCCTCTCCTATGACTGACCAAGATTTCTGTAAAAAGAATGCATTAAAGCCATTTGGACCTCCACAACTCGTTGCATCCAAACTGAATACTGATGATTTAATCTCTTCACTTGACACAATTTTAATTAGATCATTTGATTGCAGGGTTGACAAGGTTGGAAGTTGTATGTGGTAGAGAGGTTGCACATTGGATATACCATCATTATTAGATGCCAATATGGAAGTGAAATACTTTACGAATGCATATTAATGCCTGCTTCTTAGGAGAACACATTTCCAACATTATCCTTAATCATATAAATTGATTCCTTGAACTTTTTGAGCTTTAATGAATTGTGAAAGAATTTTGTATTCCTATCTCCTTCAACCTTCTTTCTCAAATAAGATTTCTGCCATTCTACTTGAAATTCCATTTCCATCACATTTTTCAACTTTAAGAGTAAGTCAGATTCTGCCTTCTGAAGTTCAATATCATAAGGAGTATACTGAATTTTGAGCAGCTTCAACTTGTAAAGTAGATTCAACATATGGTTTCTCCTAGAATGATTCCTCCATACCTGCAATAAAAGGTTAGAATAATCTGCTTATTCCATCTAATTTTTTTTGAGGACTTCCCTTTAATAGTGGCATCCACTATTCCCCATTTCAAAAGAAGTGGGCTATGATTAGATATAGAAGAAGGTAATATTTGGTAGAGGGTTTTGGGCCAAAGATTAAGGAACTGAGCATTTGTAAAGATGTGATCAAGTCTGGATAAGGTATGATGTCCAGTTTTACTTCTATTGGACAAAGTAAAATCTAGAGAAAAACTATTAATTGGAATGAGCTTGGATTTCATAATGGCTTGATTTAACAGAGCAATATCATTAACAGATAAGGCACAAACCACTAACTTTTGATTACAAGAAAACATACAATTAAAGTCACCCCTAAATCCAATGGTCAGGTGATGACTGAATGAGATGCAAATTATTTAGAAAATTTTGTCTCAATGCAATAACATTTTGTGCTTAAACAGAAGTAAAAAAAATCGAGAGTTTGACGGCAAACGATTACATTTGAAATGTAAAAATTGGTCAGAGGATGATAATTTAGAAATTTCAAAAAAAATGGATTCCACATAGTTACCAATCTGCTAAAACTTGCATCAGCTAAGTTATGGTCATATTGCCAACCTGTAGAGATGAAAGAAGCTGCTTTCGCAGTAAAATTGAGTACAACTTGGTTTAAGATGGACAAATTGTTATGTAATGATGGCCGAAACAAAGCCCCCTTCCTTGCACGCATATGAGATGGCACACAACTCCCATATAACAAAAGGAATCCCTGATGTTACGTGCCTACCAGCTCATATTTGTACACAATTCCTTCAATTTATTCCATGATGTGGGACTATTAATTCCGAACCATCATCCCTCCTTAACAACATGCGAGACAATCATAACAGTCTCCCCCTTGACTCGCATCCTACGAGTATCTTTTGAGAGCACTGCCTTGCCCGCATGGCCCAGTCCATAACCTTCGACTCTGATACCACTGTTATGTAACGACGGTCAGAACAAAGCCCCCCTTCCTTGCACGCATATGAGCTGGCACAAAACTACCATAAAACAAAAGGAATCCCTGATGTTACGTGCCTACTAGCTCATATTTGTACACAATTCCTTCAATTTATTCCATGATGAGGGGCTATTAATTCCAAACTATCATCCCTCCTTAACAACATGCGAGACAATCCTAACACAAATCAATTGTGCATTGCTTTCTTTTATTAGAACTTTGACTTCACATTGCTTAGAGGCCAAATTCATTCCGCTTACACTCCAAAAAAAAATGTTGTGCATCATCATTTTAAAGAAATAGAATCTTAAAATGGAGTAGGATGTTTCCTTCTGTGCCTTTTTGATATTGTCTTTTGACTACCCAATGGTAAAGTATCTTTAGGAGTATAGTCAATACCCTCATCATAGTCAACTGAATTATTATTTTTGACTTTTTTCCTACCCTTTGATGATTTAATACCAGTCTGCTTATTAGGATATGAAATATCAGTTTTAGGGGAGGACTTGTTATCAAGTACAGATGAATCAGTAGCTGAACTAGTAGATTGATGAAGTGCCTGAGAAGAAGATTGAACATTCGCTAAAAATGAAGAACTGAAATTGAGGAAGTTTTGATCATTGGACAAAGATGATGAATTAATGACAAAAGAAGATTGATCAATAGACAAGGAAGATGAATTAAAGAGAGATGAAGATCGAGGAGGTGGAAGAATTAAATGATAAGGAGGAGAATGGTGAGGGTAAGGTGATGATGATGTGAGCACAAGGTGTTTGCGAACAACTTTTGCAATCGTAAACAACTGTAAAATCCGTTCGGTTTTCCTAAACAACAAGGATTGTTGTAGAGGGTGTCGAACTCTGGGACCAAAAATATTTTAATTAATAAATCCAATCAAGTTATTCCAGAATTTTGATTGATTGAAAACACAGAAAATAACAGCAATTAAATAAAAAAAGAGTTTTATCTAATAAGAGAAAGCAATTAGGGGATAATGACATAGATTAGATTCACACTCATCAATAGCCAACAAATAAATATAGATCTAATTCATGTTTCTGTCACAAACACGAATCAACGATAAATAGATTCTTAGAAACAAATAAGTAAATAACGACAAGCATAGCCTATGCAGGAGCTGAGCTCTTAAACAACCATAGACTATCATGATAGATTCTCAAATTAATTTCTAAAAACCTAAAATTAGATCTAAATCTGATAATTGTTAGATCGAGATCTACATATTGGCTATGTGATTCATGTTGAATCATATCTATTAGCGTCATCACCCCCTAATCAAAGGGGATTAGCTAGACATAGCTAAAAGAAAATAAAATAAAAAAATAACAGACATGAACATAAATAAAATAAAATAACAACTGAGAGAAAGGGAGAAGAGTTTTATTCCAAGAAGAGAATTACAGAATAAAACTAAGTGTGTTTTACAATGAATGAGATAAAGTGAATTTATAGCTGATATGACAAAGGCTCCTTGGCAAATTCCATAATGTGGGACTAAAGAATTAGCCCAACTAACACATGAGCTAGTGTGAATGCAGCTGTAGAGTGAGAGGCCTTGCAAATGAGCTAATGTGAACGCAACATGAGTGAGATGGTCTGCAAATGAGCCAATGTGAACGCAATATGAGTCTTTAGTGAGCCAAATCTACCCAACTGAACTCTATTTGCAACTGTTCTTCAAGCTTTAAACTCTTCAGGCTTTAGTAATTTCAACTTCACTCTCTTTAAGCAAATTCTTCATGCTTTATCCATCAAATGCTCTAAACCAAGCTTTTTATCAATAATCTGAAAACACAGGTATAAATACACAATGTTAATTATTTTAAATAGAAAACTAGATAAATAAGCGGATAAAATATACACATTTACGTGTATATCACAAGGTCATTAATTTTGAAGCTGAAACTTGATGAAGGATCAACTTGAAAATTAAATGTTGAAGTACAGGATGAAGATTTAAAAGGTGAAGAAGTAGACGAACTGGTAGAACACAACTTTGATAAATTGGCAGCAGAACAATTTGCCATTTCCAAATCAGATAATTGTCCTAAAGCAGAAAAAGCATTATGAACTAGAAACTCCTTTTCTAATTAAGTCAAAGCTTCATAAAACTCATTTTGCCTCTGATTATTCTCATTTACAATCCTTTTCACTTTATCCAAATGGTGTTTCTCCCTAAGATTATGACATTTCTCCTTTGAACTTTTAGAATTCTTGCCCATGTCCTTTCCCTTTTCACTATTTGCATCTTTTTTCTTTATATCCTTCCCCATATTGCTATCTCTTTCATTAACTGTCTTTTCCTGCACAAAACATTGTCCCTTATCATTAACTTGAAATAGTATCTGCCATTATCAATAGAGCAATTACTTCTAATATCCGTCTCCACTTCAAAGTTTTATCACCATTTGCGTCAACAGCTTCATTTCCAGTAATTTCTATCACATTTTCCACAGCTTCATTAACATCCTTCTCTTAAGACTAATTATTATTTTGCTCTTTCTTCTTCCATACTATTTTCTTCCTTATTGTTACATCTATCCATTCATTTTGAAAACTGCCATAATGTCTAAGAATTTTATTCCGTTTGTTGTTAGCATTCTCACTTACATGCATTTCTTCACAATTCTCATCATTATGGACTTCAAAATTATGTTCAACGCCTACAAAAAACTCATATTTAAATATCTCATGACTAAAAAATTCACAACGCATACAAATTCTTAGTCTCCAATCATATTATAGTCTAACAAGTGGGCAATTCTCTCTGAATCCGTCGATTTCTATTAGATCTGGAAGCTCATGCTCTGGTGACACTTCAACTAGAGCCTTTGCATACTTAAACCTTTGTAATTTTTCAGTACTACTATCAAAAGGAATCAATCTACCAACATAGTATGCCAACCAATTAGTCCCTATGAGAGTACAAAGAATTATTAGAATTCAGTGGAAATGTATCCAAAAAGGAACTTTCTTAATTTGGGAGTGTGAACTACCAATCAATGGATCACATCTCATCACTATGAACATTCTTCCCTATATAAAAATTGGGTCGGAGTGGATGATTTTCTCGCTATCTATGTCATTCGAGAAATTGAAATAAAAGCAAACACCATCTGATTTAATGCTCACCTCTCCATTTAGTTTCCAATACTTTTTCAATAAATTTACCACTATGATGTAAGATAAGCTACCATCAAGAAAGATACCAACCAAATAGTTTCTCCAGTATTTTACCCCCTCTTCTTTCACAAAATCTGGTAATTTCAGATGCTTTCCATTTTTTGGGATTCCAAAGTGTAAAGGCTTAAAAGATCTAGCATTTTGGGGGTAATCCCCTAAACCGAGAAGCAAAATCAGCTTTAGTAGATGAATGATTAGAGTTTGATGTGCTCATCATAATAAGAATAGCGGGAATTGAGTTGTTCGAAGAAATTGCATTCGAAGAGTTCAAGATTGAAGGATTAATTTTGTGATTACCTAAGCTCAAGAAGAATTATCAAAGGTAGATTTTTTATTATTCGAAGTAGTAGCATAATTAACATGGCTAGAATTTGGGTTCGAAGAACTCGATCCATGCATAGAAAAAGCGGATTTGCTTGTGAAGAGTTTGCAAGTGAAGGAAGAGGATCAGGAGGGTGAGAAGGAAGGGGAGAAAGGATGAATCTAAGATGAGAGAAGAAGATGAAGAAGAAGAGGATGCTGAGGATGCCATTAGCAGAGGGTGGTGAAGAATCGTTAGATAAATAATTCAAGTAAAAATTGAAAATAAGACTGATAAACATGTTCTGGATTGTCAATGGTTTGACGAATGGAAGTCGTACAATGTTGTAAACCCTTCGTGACACACATGTACATGTATATATGTGCACAATAACATATATATAAGGGATTGAATAAAGGAAGAGATATTAGTAAAAGTAAGCATATAAAACAAACCAAAAGGAGACAAAACTCACCATTCCCTTACATAAGCATGGTAATGATAGAAATTGACATGGAAGCATGGAGAAAGAGAGCCAATGTGTGTGAATAGTAGAGGTAAGGTGGTAAACTCATTGCATCAACTGGAAGAATATTGGCACTAAGTACAATATAAGGAAAATGTAAGATGCGCTAGATGGATATGCAGACAAGGCAGATTGTAAATGGTATAAACTTATTTGGAGAAACGATAGTAGTGCAAGTGACAACCTTAAGTTATTGAAAGTCTTAAAAATTGCTCTCTTCACCTGGTTTAAGCTCTATGCCGAAGGTGTGTCAATGTGCATTGACAATATTTTTTGCATTGAGCCACCAAAAAGGGTTTCCCACCTTTTCTTTGACTGACCATTCACTCAAAGCATTTGGTGTGTCTTCATGAATAAGCATGGTAGACATAACATAAACATAAAGAATGCTACAGACTGGGGTAAGCTACTTAAAGAACAAGGATGGTATTTCTAGAGAAATAAACTTTGCGCTCAAGAGATTCATGAAGGAAGTTTGGAGGCAGAGAAGAGTTATGATTTTTATTTCCAAAAGGAAAAGTTACAATCATTTTCAGGCTTTTCTTTTCAGGAAATAAAGTGCGGTTTGCAAATGGTCAAATTTGCTTTTAACCCTAGTATCCTACAAGGTTTCACATGATCTGTTTGAATGCTTTTTGTCTTCTGTTTGTTCCCTGTGTTTCTTTTCTGTGTGTTTTTTCCTTTTTCTGTAAAGTAAGCCGGTTTTTATAGTGGATCATGTCACTCTTAACTATTAATAAGAACAAGTGTTCCGTACATGCATAGGACAACTAAAGCTGGAATTAAAGTATCCATGCCACAGTAAATTACAAACAGGAACGAGCAAAACACTTCAATTGCTAAATGATGTAATCTTGCCACCTCAGCTGAGGAAGAATAGCCTCGGGAGGAATGAGACCCCGGCCCAACGACACACAAAAAACTAGAAAAGAGAGAAGGAATGTAAGGCATAAGCAACATAGTTCTTGTTGTAGTTAAATTTCCGATCCGAACTATAAAAATTTACAATGCGATAAGCCATAAGCGAAAAAGCTATGACTGAAAGACGTAATAAAAATTAAACACAAAAACTACAAACATATGTAATAAAACATACAAATAGGCCAAAACATACAAATCTATTTTAAGACATCTTATGTCTATAGCATACACTAACACTAAATGCCTATAAGGAAGCATCAAAACCTATGATATTATCAATCTATATTTTATCATACCATTCATAACCCTTGATATTCTCTATTTCAACCATAAATGTCATATACCCAATATGATAAGTTTTTATTTTTTTCATTGGATCTATCACACGAGTAATAGGAATAACAAATAGTACCAAAGTTTGACCACATTGAAGAAATAGTTTTCCTTGTACCAAAAATTAGTATTGCCATAAGGCATTTAGAATGAGTTGTTGGATATCCTAGGTTTCATCTTCAAAATATATATATTAATATTTTAATAATAGTAGTGGTACTAGATAAAATTAAATATGGAGGGAAATAGGAGGAATAAGACTCATCACACCATAATCTAGGCTAAAAATAAAACTTGAAATAATTGGTTCGGGTATTGGGATCGAATATATTGTCATATCTCAAATGACAATGAAAGGTTAAAAAAGAATGAATACCCGAAAATATAAGTCTCATCTCACTAGAAATCACAAATCCATAATTTAATCAAAATCATATAAATTTATCTAATCACAGTAAATTAATTTGAAGACACATTTGGGAATTTATTCTATCAGATTAACACTAGCAAAACAATCCACTTCTTATGCATTTTGTTCTGCCGCCATTGTTTGCTGTATAAATTAATTAATGACAAATTTTATTTCAAATATGTAAAATTATTATTAGCTAACATAACCAAATATTAAATTCTTATTATACAGAACATAATGGAAAAAAGTGGTATAGCTAACCTAGCATAAAAAATAAACTATCCATGGTTGCTAAGTCAGGTAAGAAATGAAATAAAAATTATAGTAAAGTAAATGTTGAAACTTCAATTCTGAGTTCCAATTAGTAATCCCCTTCAACATTTTCATATATAAAAGGTAAGTTCGAAAAATTGTTATTCACTTTATGGAGCTATCAGTAAAGACTTGGGTGAACGCTGCCTTCACTAACAGTCCTATAACATGGTCAGAGACGAATCTGGTCATAATTGGGACTATTTTTTGAATGGAGACAATCGTATAATGGACTAGAATGGTTATCTAACAAATGAACTTAATGAATAAAATAACCAATACTTTTGTCTTTCTCACTAATATATAACATTCTAGGAGCTCATAAAATTAAATGGGATTTGAATTTGAATTTCCTAGTTTTGATTTGAACTTGTTACCCTTAATAATGATAGTATCTTGAGTACTAATTTTATTTGACTCGAGCATAGGGGTTTATCCAGGTTTGTATTTATTCTTAATGGATTTAGGTGTATATAATGAAATTTATAGTTTATATCATAATGAGAAATATCATGGTCAATAAATGTTATCTTATCTCAAGCCAGTGATCTATGACTATATTGGTAGATTTTTTTTGAAAGGCAAGTGGAACTTTATTAACTATACAACCAAGAATTAAAAAAGTTATTTTTTACAAAATTTTAATCAAAACTAAACAAAACTGCATTTACAAAGCTAGTAATTTCAACATCTAATTATGAATCAAGGCATAAAGCTGATCGGAATTCAAGCTTCCAATGCCAAAAATGAGATTATTCCTTTCTTTCCAAACTCCAGAAATAAATTCGATAGGACACAAGTCTTCTTATTCTTCCACCGCGTTGCCTTAAAGATATTATCCCATTCAATTTCATTTGAACTCGAAGGATGATGAAAACCACCAATGGCCAAAAGTCTGGTTCAAATCCATTTAACAAAAGGGAATTCAAAGAAAAGGTGAAGATTAGTTTCAGATGCATTGTGACAGAGAATGAAAACATCATTGTCAATAATTCCATATGAAAACAGTTTTTTGTTAGTGTTTATTACATTAGCCATTATTTTCCAAAGTAGCTGATTGTCTTTTGCCGAGCTTCCACAATTCCTGATCCTTGAATGCCACGAAAAAGAATTCCTTGACAAATTAATAAGTTTATAAACTGTTTTAATAGAGTGCTCTTTACCCATACAGTGTTTTGATTCTTTAGACCGGAAACTGTACTGATTAGAAACTTGATTCCAAACGCTTCTCAAGGTCGCTGAGCTGCAGTATGGTAATGTTATTAGTCCATCTTGAAAGTAGTCAGAAACGTATG
>JASFAX010003912.1:0-41063 GCA_030737875.1 Allium sativum
CTATGTTAAGTATCGTTTGGGTTTCAAAAACTATGCAAGTTCATGTTGAAATAGGCTATGTGATTAGATGCTATAATTGGACATTTTGGTGAATATACAACATGCTAGTTTTGTGTTTGACATTATGCCAAGTTAAACATATTTAAACACAAGTTTGTATTAGCCAAAACTATGCCATTTCATATGTCACCTACTTAGTTATACTTTGATTTTAATGCAAGTTCACATGACCCATCATTTATGTTAATATCGCTAAATTGCAAGTTCATGCGCCAGACACCCTTATATGTTGTCAACTATTACAAGTTCTTGATTTCCCCTTTTCTTACGCTTATAAAGTTGGGCTGAATTGTGTCGAGCCCAACATTTGTTATAACGTTGCAAACGTATAAACGGGGGTAATAACATTGGGTGTAAAACATTGAAAATATATGTTGGCATGTTTGGCACATGCCAACGACAATGACATTTAAGCGGTATGAATTGATATACCCAAGCATAAAAGATATGACATTTACATATATAATTGAGAAGTAATAAAATATGTAAATTTAGAAAACATGATATGCTTAACCTGAGGTTGGATTGAGTTGTGATGTAAACCTGCCCGGAACTGCCCGGCTGTCCAGTAGTCACAACAATACCTATCCAATGTGGGTGGTTAAGCATTGAGCCCAATAATGACCCGAGGTTAGACTGAGCTACGGTGTAAACCTGCCCGGAACCGACCGGCATATCCAGTAACCGTAGCAATACCTGTCTAATGTGAGTGGTCAGGTGCTCCTAAGAGGCTAAGGACAGATGGTAGGGTTAAGTCAAATATAACACTTAACCAAATTCAACATGTTAACAAGAATTGATGGGTGGGGTTAGGTAAATACAGACACTTAATCACTTAACATGTTTGACTAGAAAATCCTGGTAACGTGGGACCCGTTTTAGCAGTAACCCAAGTTATGTATCAACGGTACCCTGAAACTAGGCAGGGTGGGGCACGATTACTGGGCTGATTGTAAGGGGTCAAAACGACGGCGGTGGGTGCACAGTGTAGGTCTAACAGGGTGTGGGCGTGCACACACTCCGGAGCAGACAACCAGGGCACTGGGGACACCAGTAGTATAACCTCTGCTTTCTAGATTTGTGTCGGGGGCCGCCACTATGGGTCTTGATACACCCCATGGTGGTACCAGCATAGGTATCTACAATTCTTGGGGGCCGTATGACACATGTTAACGCGAGTAGGAGCCGATCTTTCGGAAATGGGGATCACTTCACCCTCACCATGGGGTGCCAATTAGAGTAGACTCAAGTAGATGCAGAGATATAGTATGGGTGCGATAGTACATTCGACACTCCTTTAGCTTGTGACACCATCCAATTTTCAGTATATATCTATCATGCCCTTTTCTTATTCACATACTGAAGAGTTACTAGATTTACTCAGGCTTTATGTCTGACCCTATTTTCTTTTCGTCTTCTTTTATTTCGTTTCCCCCCCCCCCTCAGGCCCACAGGGAGGAAACAGCTCAGCTCAGTCAGGCTCTCTACAAGCTCCAAGAACTTAGATGTATGATTTGGGTCTCTTTTGCTCGGACTATGGCTTTGGGTATCACTATGCGGATTTTTGTCACTTTATTTATGTTTTCTGCTTCTTTAATTACCAAGACAGTAATGATGTTGTAATTTTGGAAATATTTTGAGACAATTATGGAATGTTTGGTTTTGAACACGTATTGATGAAATAAAAGTCTATTGGTTTCCGCTGTTTAAAAATATGTGTATTTATATCTGTCTTGAGTTTATCTGTGGCTTTTACTTATAAACCTCCACCAAAATTAAGGCATTCCCTTTGTGAGTGACCTTAATGGAGGTGGGGTATTTCAGACTTTGTACCCGGTTTGCTAGCATCCTTAGAGGTTAGACCTACGCTTTTGGGACAGATTGGCGAGGCACAGCGAGACGACCCACAGTTGGTTGAGTTAGTAGAAAAGCTCAAAAGAGGGGAGTCATCGAGCCATCTCCGTAGGTATACCCTAGATGATAAGGTTTGGTTACGTAGGGACGGTAGACTTTGTGTACCACAGGACGAGAACTCGAGGAAGACCATCCTTGATGATGCACATCGTTCGAAGATGACCATCCATCCTGGCGGGGACAAGATGTATATGGACATGAGACGAGTTTACTTTTGGGCCGGTATGAAGAAGGACGTGGCAGAGTTTGTTGCTAGATGCTTGGTGTGCCAACAAGTAAAAGTAGAGCAAAAGAAGCCCGGTGGATTGCTTCACCCATTGGAGGTCCCACAATGGAAGTGGGAAAGTGTTTCTATGGACTTTGTTGACGGATTACCAAGATTGAGGAAGGGTAATACGGGGATTTGCGTCGTGGTAAATAGACTTACTAAGAGCGCCCATTTCATTCCCGTGAAGAGTAAGAGGACTGCTCCATGGTTAGCCTCTGTATACATTTGAGAAATAGTTTGTTTGCACGGTGTTCCTTCTAGCATAGTGAGCGACCGCGATCCTATCTTTACTAGCGAATTTTGGAAGAGCTTGCAAGAGGCGGTAGGGACTCAGTTATGTTTAAGCACCGCATATCATCCTCAGACGGATGGCCAGACCGAGAGGGTGAATCGTATTCTAGAGGACCTATTGAGGTTGTGTGTCTTAGATTTCGGAGGTACATGGGAGGAACATCTTCCGTTGGTGGAGTTCGCATATAATAACAGCTTTCAGTCTAGCATTGGCATGGCACCGTTCGAGGCTCTTTATGGACGGTCGTGTCGTTCGCCTACATATTGGTGGGAGTCTACAGATAAGATCTTACTTCGGCCCGATATGATTAGAGAGACTTCGAAAAAGATCGATTTGATTCGAAGGAGGATGAAGACGGCGCAAGATAGGCTGAAATTTTATGCGGACAAGACGAGGACATATCTTTAGTTTGATATTGGGGACATGGTCGTTGTCAAGGTGTCTCCATTACTGAACGTCGTTCGTTTTGGGTCCGTTGGTAAGTTAGCACCAAGGTTCGTAGGGTCGTTTCCTATTAAGGAGAGGATTGGGCAGACGACGTATAGAGTGGAGTTTCCCGAGAGACTTAGTGGCGTACACGATGTATTCCATGTGTCACATTTGAGGAAGTGCTTACACGAGACTGCGGAAGTGGTAGAGCCGAGCTTGCTTAGAGAGGTGGAGAGAGAGCGTGATGCGACGATTCAGCAAGCTCCTACGTGCATTCTTGGGTCGTAGGTTAAGAAGTTGAGGAATTGAGAGGTCAAGCTAGTCAAGGTGCAATGGGGGAGATGATGAGAGAAATGCTACTTGGGAGACGGAAGAGAAGATGCGTTCATTATACCCTTTTCTTTTTGAGGGTATGTCTTTTAGTTTCTCCTTTATCGCTTACCTTAAACTTTTCTTATCTTTAGTATGTCCTCTCGTTAGTACCTTTGACATTTAGATAGGGTAGTCCTATGACTGAAACATGTGTTTGAGACATGTTATGTATGATGGATGCATGTGGATGTAAGTGTTTGCTAGTGGTTGCTCGTGGATGCATATACACACACTTTAGGCACTAGATCGGCTCGATCACTTCATATTGCATATAAATGTGTGTGCATATTTAAGCTAATGGATGTATAATGGTTGTGCTATCATATGGATGTTGCATTTTGGTGAATGGTTGTGCACACATGTAGAAATAATATGTATCGATAGGATTCTTTCGCATACATAATGGATGCATGGCACCATCATGGTTTGCATTAAGGAGGTCAACTGAATCAGTAGACTGCCTGATTTTGCGTTAGATAAGGAACATATACACGCACTTTTTGCATATGTTCATGCAGCATTAGAAATTCTGTAAGGACAATGGATGCCTGTGTTTGATGGTTGAGTAGATGGTTTTTTGGATGTTAGGATATGCATTCTACTTAACTTGGGGATTTCGGGGGCGAAATCCTTTAAGGAGGGGACAATGTAACACCCCGGATTTCTGGATAATCAAATTAACTAAATTAAAGAATAAATGTTTACCATTGTTCTAAGGTTTGTAAGCAAAAGACTTAGTAGCTCATTTGGTTGGAACATGTGACTTGCATACAAGAGGTACAGAGTTCGATCCCTGCCAACACCATATTTTTGTTTTAGGGGAATGGCTAAAAAGCGGCTTAGTGTGAACGCGGTTCAAAAAGTAGTTTAGTGTAAAAATGGTTAATTAGGAAGATAGAAATATATACAGATATATTTATAAAAATGAAATAAAATTCAACCTAAAATTGAAGAAAAAAAATCAAAACAGTGGAAGCGGGAAGGCAAAACACCAAACCGACCTATTTTATGGGTCGACCCGAGAACCGCTGGGTCGACCCAAGAGGTTTGGAATTGGTCCCGTCGGCCCTAAATGGTCTATGACGAAATTTTATGTTTTAGGGCTTAAGTGACGATTTCTGGTTGGTCTGTTGACATCATTTCTTGGTTTCTAAGGCCTAGATGGATCCTAGAGTGATCTGATGGCTTAAATTAATTCAAAGCTCTATAAAAAGACCCATAGACTCAAACCCTAAATCAAAATTAAAACTAAAACTATGGCCGTCATGCTGTCGTCTTGAACCCTAGAGCAGCCGCCACCAATTAGAGAGGAAGAGCAGCAAATCAAATCAGTTCTATTCAACCCTAACAATGAATCTTCTTCAAAGGAAAGCTAATTCAACTTCAGAAATCAGAATTCAGATCTCAAGACCGCCTTTGAGTTGTGAGTTTGATAGTTTTAATAAAATAATTAGTAATTTAATTGGATTAAGTTATGATGCGGATTGTATGGATGTGATGTGAATTATTGATCACATGTTGTAATTATGTTGTAGAATTGTGTTGAAATCTCTATGACGTTATGTTGTGATGTTATCATTTATGATGTAAAGTTATGTTGCTATCTTCTATGTTGTAATTTTATATATAACCAAATCATCATGTTTCATATGCTAGTTTGGTGATGTTGATTCATATGATAAATCATATGTATGCAAGTTTAGATATTTATTTAAACACGAATCATATACAAGTTGGGTAAAATTATATGTGACCTTACATGGTTATGACATCTAGTTTATGTGAACATTTGATTAAAAGTTAGGCTACGACATGGGTGAGTTATATGCTAAATTCTACATGATATTTTACATGTTAGATGCTAGTTTACACCATTGTTATGATGCATAAATCACATATGCAAGTTTCTATAAATATACGAGTTTGGGGTATGAATCATGTTATGCAAGTTTAGGGTTATTGCCTATGCAAGTTTACACCTCTAGATGTAGATCTATGACATACATGATTTATGCAAGTTCACACCTTTAGATTTGGATCCATGACATATGTTGTTTATGCAAGTTGTAACTTTAGCCTATGCAAATTTTAGATGTAGAACATCATTCACATATGCAAGTTCATCCCTACGTTTAGATCTATGTTTTTATTATGTGTACATTGTGATGTTTTCTCTTTATTCCATGAGTTAGACTATTCGAGTCTAACGTATATTTTACGTTAAACGAACAAATGTACAACGTGGGGTAAAGGGGATAATATTATAAAGATTTAATTGGCATAAATGCCTTAAAAGGCATAAAATATAATTGTGGTGAAAATTGGTATGATTTTGCATACCATAAATGGATGGACATAATTGAGTCAATTATGGACATCGTTAAATTTGGAATTGATTGATAATTTGAATAGGGAAAGTAATTCAAATTTGGGGAATGATTAATTAGGAGAAATTAATCGTCTAAGAAATGAAATTAGGCTCTTTTGTGGTGTAAGACTGCCCGGACCCGCCCAGCAAATCCAGCTGCCACAAATGCCAGTCTAAAGTTAGAGGTCTTAGGCATAAATTAAACACGTAACAATTGTAAAGACACGAGGTTAGGCTCTTTTGTGGTGTAAGACTGCCCGGACTCGCCCGGCAAATCCAGCTGCCACAAATGCCAGTCTAATGTGAGAGGTCTTTATGAGGTTACGGTCTTAATGAATTAAGAAACACTTAACCAGATAAACATGTAGTGGACATGAGGGGGTTAAGTGGGTGCCTTGGGCAGCATGTGGAATCTAGTGGGTGCCTTGTGTGGCATTTGGAAATACGATTAGAAACACTTAACCAAAATTGAAACATGTAATTAAAACATGAATAAGAAGTGGTTATGTGGGATGTACTAGAGGGGACCAAGCTTAGGTGGATAGCTTGTGTCAAGTGATGGGGGCCCATTTCAACCAGTAACCCATACGTATCTTTGTGGGCTCGACCCAAGTCGAGGACGGGACACACATACTGGGCCTGACTATAAGAGGCCAAAACGGGTTAGCGGTGGCAACACAAGTCCAATGGGTTCATATGCGTGTGTGGACCCGGGCTGGTAGGTAAGACGTTGCTGCATCGTATAGGTATAAGCCGTGCATTGTTGGTTGTATCGGATTGCCACTTTGGGGAGTGATACACCCTAATATGGAGCCAGCACGGGTATCTACGAGTTAGGGAACTGATCGCATGGGGGTAGTGGGTACACCTAGTGGAGATAGGGGCAGACGACACCTATGAAGGCAGCTAGGGGTGCACGAAACTACCAATATCATTATTAAGTCTGTAGGCAGGATCAACCTCAGGGTGACTAGTGGTGGTGCAGTATAGCAATTATCCTATAGTGTTGGTATAGCTTGGTAATTATCTTATAGTGGGTTAGGTGCGCTTTAACGATATCGTTGTTCATCTTGTTTCCTTATTTACTCTGCCATATTCAATGGTTCATGGTCATTTCCTTATTTTCCAACGTATGCCTTAGCCTAGTTACTTTGTTAATTATACTGTTAAAATTATCGCACTCGCCAGACTTTATGTCTGACCCCCTTTGTTTCCTCCTCCTTCCTTCCTTTCCCCCCAGGTGCTCAGGTTGGAACTAGCACCAGTGGAGCTTGATCTTGGACTGCTTTTAGAAGATTGCTTGGATCACTGGAGTAAAGTTCAGCTTCTCTTTTATTTATGGCTATTTTGATGTTGGGGATTATGTCTTTCAGTTTATGTACTTTTGATAGTCAAGATAGATATTATGTACTTTGACTCTGGTTTTTGATGATGTAAGCAAACATATGTGTTTTCCGCTGCAATGAAATAAAGTTTTAAATCTTTGAGTACTATTTATATCTGTCTTGTTGTTAAGTTTCTGTTCTATACTTACTTAAAACGCTCCATAGAAGTTAATGCATTCCCTTTGTGAGTGACATTAATGGACGTGGCATGTTATAGTATTAGAGCTAAAGGTTAACAGAACAGATAAAGGATTTTCAAACCCATTTTCAAATGCATTTTTATAAAGAAGTATTTTCAAAAACGTGTTTTAAATAAGCATTTTCCAAGAGAAAAGTACGTTTTAAAAGGAATATTCCCCCAAGCCATATGCACTACCCTTCGATTCTCTATTTGAATCTCTTCTTCCTTTCTTTTCGCCATTGTTTCATAGGCATACGACACATGTGGAGGGCGAAGTAGTGCGATGGAGGTAGTCTCGAGAAACTTTTCAACAAGCTACACAAGGATAGTAAGGATAAGAATAAGGGAGTTTGGGCTAAGGAGCACAAGCCCAAGGATAAGAAGCTTGTTGATATGGCTTAATCCACGCAGAAGGAGTAACGTGAAAAGAAAGAGGCCAAAGTAGAAGAATCATAAGCAAGGGATTGGAATATAAGAAGGGTGGAAGAAATAATAGATCCTGCGATAAGAGGAAGTGTCTTTTCTGTGGTATAGAGGGTCATTTAATTGTAGGATGAAGAAGACAGTGGTTGTTTCAGTATGGTGAAGCAGAGCATCTTATCAAGGATTACCCAAAGGACAAGGACATGGGAAAAGGACATAATCTTCTAGAGGGAAATTGCATGCTCTCACTACTAGTGTACCTAAGGGAGGTAGGAACGTTTTTGTTGAAAGTTTAGTTTTTCTTTTCAATCATCCTGCTAGAACCTTATTTGATTTTGGTGCTTCACATTCTTTTCTATCTGCTTCCATAGTTGAGTCTCTGCACCTTAGTACTAGTATAGTAGAAGATCCCATTATGTCTCAAATCCAGTTGATGGTTCGGCTCATTCATCTATGATTTGTTTGGATTTGGGAATATCTATACTAAGCGTTGAGTTTAGATGTAATGCTTACATTTTTGGTTTCATGGGCTATGGGTTGATTCTAGGGATAGATTGGTTATCTAATAATGGTGCCATCCTCAATTTTGAGAGGTGAGTGGTTAGACTTATGACTCGCCTCGGTAACACTCTCGAAATCTCTTTTAATCCCATGATTTCCGTTATGCCTAGAATCTCTTGATCTGTTGATAATTTGCAATCTGTTCAGGTAGTCCATAAGTATCCTGATGTCTTTGATGAAGTGAAGGGTTTACCCCCAAAACGTGAAATAGATTTCCGCGTATACTTGGTTGGTAACGCCAACCCAGTTGCCTTACCCGTTAGACACATGGCTCCTAGGGAGAGGAAGGATCTCAACAAGCAAGTTAAAGAGTTTCTTGAGAAGGGGTTTATTTGGCGAAGTCTTTTTGAATGGGTGCTCCAGTAGTGTTCGCTACTAAGGTAGTTGGTCCACTTCGCTTATGCATGGATTATAGAGAGTTAAACAAGCTGACTAAGAAAAATAGCACCCACTTCCAAGAATAGATGATTTGTTTGATCAGCTTGTAGATGCGTCTGTTTTCTCCCAACTAGATTTGGCTACAGGGTTCATCAGCTAAGAGTAGCTCAGGACAATATAGAAAATACTGCTTTTAGGACCCCTGACGGTTTCTTTGAGTAGCTCGTCATGCCTTTCGGTATTGACGAATGCACCTGCTTATTTTGTCGAATTGATGAGTAGGGTGTTTAGGGAGTTCCTTAATAAGATTGTAGTAGTCTTCGTGGACGGTATCTTGATTTTCTCCAAGAACGAGGAAGAACACGCTTTGCATTTAAGAGAAGTCATGGATACACTCGAGCACATCAACTTAAGGCGAAGTTCTCCAAAAATGTTATTTTTGGAGAGAAGAAGTAAGGTTTATAGGACATGTAGTGTCCAAAGAAAGGATAGTATTATATCCCGCAAAAGTAGTTGCGATGCAAGACCGGAAGGTCCCAAGAAATGCAATAGAAGTAAGAAGCTTTCTTGGACTAGCGGGTTAATATAGGAAGTTCATTAAGAACTTTGCGAAGGTATTAACCCCATTTACTTGATTAACGAAGGAGAATCTAACCTTTTCTCGGGATATTGATTGTGATGTCGCTTTCCAACGATCGAAGATTCTCTTACAACGACCCCTGTTTTGACTTTTACCTTATGGTAGTAAAAGGTTTACGGTATACACGGATGCATGCGGCATGGGACTGGGCGCCAATTTGGTGTGAAAAGGAAGGGTAAGGTCGTAGTGGATGCCTTAAGAAAAAAAAGGTTGACTTCAAGTCCTCTTCAGGTGGAATGGAAAAATTTAGAATACAAATCAACCCTTGATTTTAAAACCATCGGTTAAGTTAGTAGTTGGCATCGTTAAGAGTAAAACCTACTCTTTTGGATCAAATATGGACTTCACAAAGAAAAGACTCTCAGATAGTTGACGCAATGGATAAGTTAAGTTGAGAAGATACCTCTAATCACCTTAATAAATGCCCTTGGTAACATGGTTAGCATCTGTTTATTTTCAAGAGATAGTTGTTCTACATGGAATACCCTCTGGTGAATTTTGAAGACCATTTGAGGAAATGTTAGCATGACACAGCAAAAGTTGTAGTCCCGAGTATACTAGAAGGAGAGAGGGCAGAACAAGAGGCGACAGTGAAATGAGTTCCAACTCATACTTTGGAAATAGAAATTAAGAAGCTATGCAATCGTGAAGTTAAGACAGTCAGAGCACAATGGGGTGAAGCTCAAGAAGATGCGACTTAGAAGGCTGAAGACTAGACACGTGCATCATATCCTTTTTGAGGGTATATTCTTGATCTATCTTTTTCTGTAAAGTTTATTTACATGCTAGTCTTTATCTTTTAAGTATATCCTCTCGGTCCTATCCTCGATCCTTAGGTAGAACCAACGGATGTAAACATGTGTTTGAGACATGTTATGTTTGGTGGATGCAAGTGGATGTAAGTGTTTGCTAGTGGTTGCTCGTGGATGCATATACACACACATTAGGCACTAGATCGGCTCAGTCGCTTTCATATTGCATATGCATATATGTATTTGTATACGGATTGAAACTTGATGTGTTATCATATGGATGTTGCATTTTTTTGAATGATTGTACACTCATGTAGAGGTTATAAGGTATGATTAGGAATAATTGCATACATAATGGACTCATGGCACTGACATAATTCGCATTAAGGAGGTCAACTGAATCAGTAGATCGCCTGATTTTGCATTAGATAAGGACATATGCACACACTATGCAGATGATCATAAAAGCATTAGAAGTCTTTTAAGGATAATGGATGCCTGTGATTGATGGTTGAGTAGATGGATATTGGATGTTAGGATACATTCTTCTTAACTTAGAGATTTTGGGGACGAAATCCTTTAAGGAGGGAAGAAGGTAACACCCCGTATTTTTTGTGAATATTAAAATAAAAAAATCTAAGAACACTTAATTTTTAGAAGAATAATTAAGGGAAACAAGTTACGCCATTGCGTTTGTCTCGGAATTCTGCTTGAGATTGAGTTCGAGTTTGCGTGAATCGTACTCTGTATTTTGAAGTTATGGAATTTAGAAGATTTCAAGTTTAAGCAGAAAATAAATATAAATAATAATTAAATAATAAATCCAGTTCAAAATTTAAAACTCAAAAAGAACTAGCTGAGCGCGAAAATTCCCGCTCAATATGTCGACCCCCCAAGGGGAGTCGACATAGGTGTCGACCCCCCTATAGGGGAGTTGACATAGGTGTCGACCCCCCCATAGGGAGTTGACCCCTTAGAGATCCAGCTCCTATGGCGAATTTTTACAGCCCTGTGATGATGTGGCCTTCTCTGATTGGCCAATGACTGATTTCTGAGGTATTAGGGCATATGTGTCATGTTGTGGTTGGCTGGATGACACTTCTCTTTGATTTGATGACTCTGATTCCCCTAGACTAATCTAAAGGCTAGAATTGAACCTAGACTTCTATATATTCACCCAAACATCAACCCTAGAACTCATTCAATGAAGCCATCATGTTGTTCATCTACAAACTGGCCTAGCCTCCGTTCATCAACCCTAAACTAGAGAACCAAATTCAAACTAGGAATCAATTAGAAGAACTAGAGAATCAAACATGTACATCAAAGGATAGCTTTTCAAATTCAGAAATCAAATCCCAGAAATCAAGATCCATCCTTTTTCTATAAGTATAGTTATTGTTTAGATGTGAACACCTAATAAGCAATCATGACAGTAAAAACTAGATCTAGAACTATGCCTAATTCTATTTGTGCTTATCCTTTTGTCAATTCTGAATTGCCTATGTCTATGAGACTATTGCGATTGATGTAATGACACCTATCATGCCTATGAGACTATTGTGATTGACATAATGAAACCTAACATGCCTATAATACTGTTGGATTGACAAAATAGAACCTATCATGCCTATGGAACTATTGTGATTGATTTATAATGTTATACATCCTATTCCTATGAGACTATTGGACTGACACAATTGAACCTACCATGCTGTATATGCAAATTTCATGATAAGTTATGTTTATACATGCTTACATGTTTAGATCCAAGCTAGTACCCATGTTTAAGATCTATATAAGTTCATGCTTATACAATTAGATCTATGCTAGTTCGCATGTTAATTGGATCTAATTTAAATATAAGATCATGTTCACGTTCTTAATTAAGTTTATGTCGTTCTATCCCAAATTTATACTATGCATGTTGATCTATATTGTTTAGGCCTGTTGAAATGTTATATGTCCCTTTCTTTTCCTCTTATTTATAAGTTAGGCTAATTTGCGAGCCTAACGTTCTGTGTGAATTATGTGAACGAATAACGGGGGAGACGTTGGGAAAAAATATCAAACTATATGCTATTGGCATAGATTTACTGATAATCATGTAAATAATTAGTAGCATGAAATGGTAGAATTTATATACCTAGAATTATGGACATAATTTAGAGGGTAAATGGGGCATGACTTGAATTGACAACACTTGTGGATAATTTACATGTGAACATAAATTGTAAATATGTAAATTAATTAAAAAATGAATATGCCTAACCCGAGTTTAGATTGAGTTACGGTGAAAAACTGTCTGGAACCGCCCGGCACATCCAACAACCATAACAATATAGATCTAATGTGATAGGTTAGTGCATTAAGCCAGAAATCCCGAGGTTAGATTGAGTTGCGGTGTAAGACTGCCCGGAACCGCCCGGCACATCAAGCGACCGCAACAATATAGATCTAATGTGAGAGGTTGGTGCTTTAATGAATGAATTAAAGCTAAGAAACAGACAGGCTAAGAATGGTAGGGTTAAGTTAACACAGCAGGGCAACACCTAACCAATGTAACATGACAAGTGGTAGGGTTAAGTTAACACAAGAGGGCAACACTTGACCAATATAACATGATGTGTGATAGGGTAAAGTAACACAAGAAGGCAACACTTAACCATACAACATGATGTGTAATAGGGTTAAGTAACACCAGAGGGCAACACTTAGCCAATGTAACATGACAAGTGGGTAGGTTAACTTAACTCGACTGGATGGATGATATTTAACCAATATAACATGATGAACGAGTGGGGTTTAGTAAATGGGAAACACTTAACCAACATAACATGATGAACGAATGGAGTTAATCTAAGGAGAAACACTTAACCAATATCATATGTTGAATGAACAGGGTTAAGTTAATAGAAAACACTTAACCAATTACAACACAATTTAATGAGAAGGGTTAAGTTAATAAGAAACACTTAACCAACATGACATGATATGTGGATGTGTTAAGTTAATTTGAATGGATGGATAACACTTAACCATTTTGGGCGGTGTACGAATAGAGCCTACAAAACCCTAGTAACGGGGACCCATTTTAGCAGTAACCCACATAGATGTATCATTGTACCCTGAACTAGGCAGGGTGGCGCACGATTACTGGGCTGATTATAAGCAGTCAAAATAGCGGTAGGGGGTGCAGCAGTGTAGTTCCGACGGAGTATGGGCGTGCAAGAGCTCCAGAGTGGAAAAGCAGGCACTGGGCATCAGTAGTATACACTTTGCATCTTGAATCATGTCGGGTCACTATCATATGGATGGATACACCTTATGGTGGGACGAGCATAGGGTATCTACATGCAATAGAGAGTCGATTGACACAGACACAAGGAAAGTTAATACAATTAGGGAGCCGATTGATAGTGTAGTAAGGGTACATCTAACATCTTCATGGCAATTAGGCCGATTGAGGCAAGATCCTCATACTAGATGTACAACTGAAGGGTACCACAATTGCGGGGTTGGGATCACCTTATTTTATAACACAGGATACTAGTTGGGACATTAGTAGGGGATACGGATCCTTTTTCACAGGATACTAGTTAGGACACTAGTAGGGAATACAAATCTTTTTATAAAAGACACTAGTTAGGCTGCTAGTTAGGTGGTGTAGAGAAAATAGGAAATCATAGAAAGAACCGAAGCTCATTCAGTGTGTCTTACCTTTTCATATCTAGTGATCATCATTTGTTGTCTTGCTATGCTTATTATCATGGTTATGGTCTAGTATCCAGTTTATTTATGTCATTATCCTTTTACCTGTTTACATTTTGAATAATCACTGGACTTACCAGGCTTTATGTCTGATTCTATTTTGTTTCGCTCTCTTTTCTTCCGTTCCTCCCCCCTCTAAGGTTCACAGGGAGGGAATATTACCACTTAGCTTAGTTTTCTTTCCAAGCTCGAAGATGGACGATGTATTGCTTTGGACTCTCTTTTCCACTGCTATGGCTAGTTCATGCTTTATTGGGGAATATCATTGTCATTTCATGCTTCTTTATTTTGTTAAACAAGACAGATGCTTTGTTGTAATGAGTATTGGTGTTTTGGTGCTGGAAAACAATCTTTGTACAAGCTGTTTTACAAAGCTGCTGTTTTATCAATAAAGTATAGTTTTATTTATTTTCCGTTGTTTAAATTTTGTCTGTTTTGTAATTTATCTGTTCTATACACTTATGACGCTCCACTGAAGTTAAGGAATCCCCTTTGTGAGTGACCTTAACGGAGGTGAGGTGTTACACACATTTTTGGGACCGACCAACCCACCCTGGTTCGCGAGCGACACAAAACCTGAACATCTCCATTTCAACTCCGATTTCGACCAAAATTTCGCCAAATAATACATTCGACGAAAGCAACTCATCCAATTCATCCAACATGACCACAATCATGATATGTTATCAAACATGTCACCAAAATGACAATTCCATCAACAATAATATAAAATTCTCCAAAATCCCTATAAATATACATATGAACAAAACTATGGATCTAACTTGCACATTCACATGAAATATCATATAAATTACCTATCTAAACTTATTAAATCAGATCATAGGGTGATTTATACAGAAATGGACTTACCAATGCAAAGATCTATGGAAAAACACCTGAAATTAATGAAAAACATGATCAACTACTCATATACTTCATTGAATCCATGTGAGAGATGTAGACCACTCACCAATTCTCCCAAACAAGAAAAAATCAATGAAATAGGAATCCATACAGCAAGCACCTTGCACCAAACACCTTTATCCGATGAATCCTTGCTTCAATTGACGTAGATCTAGCCTCCAATGGTATAGGTCTTCAATTTCCCTCCTTGGAGTTGGATTTTTAATGTTGAAAAGGTGAAAAAGGAAGGAGGAGCTCAAGGCACCAAATAATTGAATGGAAAACTAAAACCATTTCCCATATCCCTTACCTCCTATTTATAGTTTCCACCAGCCCACTAATGAGCCTCCCACATATCAGCCCATTAGGTTCCCAAAACCTAGACAGCCAACTGAAAAACTTTAAAACGACGATTTCTCCCAAACCACTGAGCCAAATCTTTAATGTAACCACCCTACAGAAAGGCAATCATCAGCTCCTTTCCAATGGCATTGGTCTCACCCTCTAATTCGACCTGAGTCAAAAGTTATGCCCTATACAAGGCTAATAGGGGAAAAATGGTCACAAACAAAATCGTTAAAAATTATGGACATGTCCCACATCCCCATAAGCAACATATTAAAAGATGAGAATGATCTAACCCTCAAGGAATAAAATAAAAATATTTTACGATCTTCCAATATGTAAAACGGGTTTTTACGTCCCCCCCCCCCTCCCCTCCAATGAATTTCTCCCCCGAAATTCAAAGTAAACATAAGCAACCACAACAATTCTGCATGCCTCATGAGAAGCCAGTTATATCATTTAAACTAGCAACCATCAAGCCATGCATCCATAGCTTTATCCTAGCATGCATAATTCTATCAAACAACAAGATACAATGATATAACGATGATACGATCAAAGGGCCCTACCGATGAAGAGTTCTAGATGAATCGCTCTCATGCTCTCTTCCGTCTCCCATGTACAATCGTCATCATCTTCATCATTGTACCTTGACTAGCTCAACCGTCTTCCTCCTAAGCTGTTTCATGTCATCCCCCACAACATGAAGTGGCTTACAAGGTCTCGTAACTGTGGTCTCCACTTAAAGGTCTTTGTACTGCTCCGGAGGTACAACAACATTCGAATCATGCACAAACTTTTGTAGAAATGACAAATGGAACACATCATGCACACTCAACATCTTCTCGGGTTACTCCAATCTATATGCGAGCTTTCCTATTCGCTCGACTATCGGAAATTGTCCAACGAACTTGGAGCTAACATTCCTTTACTTCGGTATCGAACTACATGCTTCAACGGTGAAATCTTCACGGAAACCATACCGCCTACGTTGAATTTCAAGTCCTTACAATGCTTATCGACGTATCTCTTCAAACGATCTTGGGCTGCCTTCATTCATTGTCGAACAATCTCGATACAATCCGAGGTTTCTATAATCATCTCAGGCCCAAGAACCAACTTTTCCCCAGTCTCTAACCAACAAGATGGATAATTACATGGCCTCCCATACAACGCCTCCTATGGTGCCATCCCAGTGCTAGACAAGTAGTTGTTGTTATAAGAAAACTCAACCAGATGAAGATTGTCTTCCCATGATCCTCCGAAGTCTAACACACAAGCCCTAAGGAGATCTTCCAAAATTAGATTGACTCTCTCGGTCTGATGGGGATGATATGTCGTACTCAAGAACAACTCAGTTCCCAAATCTTCTTGCAAACTTTCCAAAATCAACTCGTGAATAACGGATCTCGGTCACTCACTATACTCTTTGGGACAAAATGGAATCGAACTATCCATTTCACATTAAGTTCATCCAATTTCGAAGTTGTCTGAGTCGACTTAACAGGAATGAATATTGAGCTTTTGGTGAAGCGATCCATGATAACCCAAATTCCTTCATTTTCTTCCCTTGTTATAGGTAGTCCACTGATAAAATCCATCGATACTTGCTCCCACTTCCATGTAGGAACTCCTAATGGCTGAAGCAACCCACTCGGTTTCTTTTGTTCATCTTTCACCAACTGATCGTTCATACACTTGGAAATGACCTTTCCAATATCTCGCTTCATCCCTTCCTAATAGTAAACTCGCTTCATGTCCTGATACATCTTATTACCACTTAGATGAATCGTCAACTTTGAGTGATGACATTCTCAGAACCTCGTCTCTCAATTCGTCGATACCAGAAATAATTAATCACCCTTGCTTTCAACACCAACCTTTTGGATTGACCTCGAACTCTTTACCTTCTGGTTCCAACTTCTGGATAAATTCAACAAGTTTGCATCTCGCTTTTGGCTCTCTCTAATCCTTCGGACAAGAGTAAGTCTTATCGTCAGGCTTGCCAACATTTCAGGTTCCAACTTGCACCTTGGCCTGAAATCAAACCTTGCCAAATATTCGATGCTCTTCCATTCCAGAAACATCACTCCCAAACTTGCGTGTCTTCGACTCAATGCATCTGAAACTGCGTTGCCCTTGCCTAGAGTATAGGCTATACCAAAATCATACGATGTCAGAAACTCTAACCATCGTTGCTGCCGAAGATTCAAATCCGTTTGGGAGAAAAGATACTTCAACGACTTGTGATTCGCAAATAACTTGAATCGAACTCCCAATAGGTAATATCTCCACATCTTCAGAGCAAACACAATTGCTGCGAACTCCAAATCATGAGTATGGTAATTCTTCTCATGCGGCTTTAGCAGTCGACTCGCATAGGCCACAACCTTACCCTTCTGCATTAGCACTGCTCCCAGTCCAATACCACATGCATCGATGTATACCACCATCTCTTCATTTCCACTCAGAATGCTCAACACAGGATCACTCGTCAGTCTCTCCTTCAGGATTCCGAACGCTTGTTCACACTTCGCAATCCATATGAACACTTGGTTCTTCTTCGTCAATCTTGTTAATAGTGCAGCTATCTTGAAGAATTCCTTGGTAAACTATTGGTAATAACCATCCAACTCAAGGAAACTCAGTACATCCGTCGCATTCTTAGGTCAAACCCGGTCTTGCATTGCTTCCACTTTAGCAAGGTCAACCACTATACCATTTCCAGAAACAACATGACCTAAGAACCTCACTTCATTCTTCCAGAAGTGACACTTCGAAAACTTAGCTCTCAGCTGATGCTTTCACAAGATCTCTAACATAACTCTCAAGTGCGTCTTATGTTCTTCCTCATTTTTGGAGCAAACCAGAATATCAACCACGAACACAAACGCAAACTTCTTCAATTGATCTCTGAACACTCTATTCATAAGATCCACGAAATACATTGGCGTATTAGTCAACCCAAATGGCATCACCAACCAATCGAAGAAGCCGGATGGTTTCCTAAAAGAAGTCTTTGGCACACTATTCTTTTCCACCCTCAAATGGTGAAATCTCGTTGCCAGATCCATCTGAGAAAACACTTTGGCTTTGTGAAGCTGATCGAACAAGTCATTTATCCTTGCCAATGGATACTTGTTCTTTTTAGTCACCTTATTATGCTCGCAATAGTCTACACAAAATGTTAATCAGCCACCTGCCTTGGTTGCAAGCACGACCGATGCACCCCATTCGGAAACACATCTCCAAATAAATCCCTTCCTCAGAAGGTCACGAACTTGCACCTCCAACTATCGTTGTTCCTTAAGTGTCATCCGCCTAAGAGGCATAACTATTGATCTAGCACCATTGACCAAATCGATCCTAAGCTCGATCTCACGATGCGGTGGCAACCATTAGACCTCATCAAAGACATCTACATTCTTATTAGTGATAAGCACAAATGACAAGTCTTCTTGTAGAATCACAAGCGAAAATAGATAGCTACTGAAGACACCCTCTTCGTGCTTACACTTTATCAACACCTTTTTCCCTTCCACATCCCCAACTCTCACATCTAGCTTCTTGCAATTCACCCTAGCCGCATACCTCTTGAGCCAATCCATGCCCAAGATGATCCCAAACCCAATGAAGTTCAATACAAAACAATCACACACAAAAGAGGAACCATGACTCGACAACACTAAACCATGGCAAATTAGGCACAAATTGGATGAACCCCCAACTGGATTAGTCACGATTAGCGGTCAATCACAAATCTCGGGTTCCAAACCCAAGCGACACACTAGCTCATTGCAAATGAATGAATGCGATGCTCGAGTATCAAACACAACTTGAATTAAAACACCGTGAATAGAAAGAGTACCTTGCACCACGACACTTTTTCCCCTCTTCTCTATAATAGGAGCTTTCGAAGAAGACGACACTGCCCCTAAAGCATAAACCTTAACCACTTGCTTCCCTTGCGCTGATTCTGTACAATCTTTCTTCTCATGTCCCGGCTTCCCACACTTGAAGCACTTCTTTTTAGCATTAGGATTCTTCTGTTCACTAGCAAAATGACCTTTCTTCCAACAATTGAAGCAAGTCACTTCTCCCTCCTGCTTTTTTGGTCATCCTTCCCTTTCGGTTGTTGTTGCTTCCTCTTCTTATTATTACCAACCTGCTATGGTTTCTGCTCCTCTTTAGCTGCAATAAAAAACATCCTTTTAGGAAACAGATTTTCATGCCTCAAAGCCTTCTCGACGATCTTATCAAAGCTATCATCGAGGTGATCCACAAGATGATTCATAAGATATTCACCCAATCCAAAGACAAACTTCTTGTTCTTTTGATAAGGAGCATCCCCATATGAATGAGCACACTTCGACAAAGCCTCGAAGTCAGAAATATAGTCAAGAACTGGGCGACCACTCTGTTTAAGCTCCACAAATTTCTTAAACATAATTGACTTCTGAACGGTGGAGATAAATTTTTCTTCAAACTTAGCTTGGAATTGTTCCCATGAAATATCCTCTTCGGGGTCTCAACTGTGACAGAGTTCCACTAGTCCATTGCTCTGCCCACTAACTGCCTTGATGCAAGTTTCCTCTTTATTCCATCATCAATACCTAAGTCCTTGAAGATTCTAACACAAGTATCCAACCATCTTTAAACCTCTTCAACTCATTCAGTGCCCTTGAACTATTTCGCTCCCAATGAGGTAAAGTCTTTGTATATCTTTGCAAATTCTACAGCTCTGGGAATTCAGACTCCAGCATCGACCATTGCTGCCACTGGAACGGGGTTCCTTCAAAGGTATGCTTATATCATAGCTTCAAATATGGCTGCGTAATCAGGTGCCCCTCCATTACCCCCTTCATTTACAGCTTCTTCCCCAACAGAATGTCTTATATAGCTTCGACTCATTCTAAATTTGCAATTTAGAATAATTAGTGACTTCCAAGAAAAACTGCTAACGAGATACAACCACTACTACTATATATTTTAATATATATAGCAAGCATCCAACTGAAATCAAAAAGTACGTCTCTTACATGTGATTACGTCTTCGAACTTTGGCCACAATCATTGACCAGAGTTCTGATTCCAAATGTGACGAACGCCCATAGCCCCGACTATATTAGAGGAATAATGAGATGAAAGGTGTGCCAGGCAGCTATAGACGATCATCAAGTTATGATACATAAGCGGAACCTGTCGTAAACTAACAGCGCAAGGATAAAATATAATAGATCCAAAAATGGTTCTAACACCCAAATGAGCAATAATTCTGGTGAAATGAAATTAAAAGAAGAGGAAAACACACAATTTGTAGTGGTTCGACATTAAAGAGCCTACGTCCACTTTATATTTTATGGTTGATGATTGGAATACAAATACAACGATTTTTTTACTCAATTTCACTCATACAATGGATAATTTCACTCAATTTTCTTCAAAATGTTCTTCAAAAGGTGGTTGTGATCTGAATGACGTGATAGAATTCGGTTGTTGAGGAAGTTTGAGTTGCTGATTTGCCAAAAGATCACTTCAAATGATCCTCGGTGGTGTATTTATAGGTGGAAAGTCTTTCTGGGAGGCCTCCGGTTCGATACACGTGGCAGGCAACCCGCTCGGTTTAGTAATGGGAGCTTCGGAAATAATGCCAGCGCACGACAGTTGTGGGTTAACGTGGGATGATGGATGCCTAAACCCTCTGAGTTTCCAGGAATGTGGGGTGCAACCACTACGCTATTCCTCGTCGGTTCAGATCGGAAGTGCATATGAGAGGGAGGAGCGGATCGGGTAACTCCGAACACATCCGAGTTAGCCTTTATACTTCTATTTTCTGTTTTGCAACATAGTGGTTTAATTCAGGTTTCCAGATCGATCCGAGCTTCTGGCCTGTATTTTTCTAGTCAACACTCTTCATCAATTGGTCTTTTAGCTTTGTGTAGCCTAATTCACAAAGTAGGCAAACATTTTGCCCCCTCGAATACGCGTTTACTGAAGATAAAGCTTTCTTCAGAAAAATTTGTCCATTGGTTTCTGAATTAAGGCCGTTGGATAGTTATTTCCATTAGTTCATAAAGTTGTAACATTTCATCAAGTCGTGTCTCTTGATGTTTATAAATACGCGGTGAAGTCATAACTCACTTTCAATATTTAGAATAACTTCAAGAACTCTTTTTAACGTCTAAGTAGCTACTCCAGGTAAACTTTGATAATACATACTTATTAGCTGGTTACTTCTTCTTTCGGGTTGGTTTCGTGTACTAAGTTGACTCTGGTGGCTATGGTTCTTATGAAGCTTATCCGATCCGACCTCGGTTCAATCTTCATTGCATCACAGGGCTCAAAGGCTGTGGGCTTCTTTTCTTAGCGGGTTAGCTTGAGCACTAGGGGTAAACAAGAAATACGAAAAGCCCCTTAGCTTTATATAAATTGACGGAAATTACTCTCCCCTCTTTTCGCTTTGATCCGCTATTATTCTTAACTCAATGCAAACATTAATTGTCCAAGCCTTCTGAATTCTTTTTAGATCTTAAAATTGAAACCCAAGGTGGGTTTAAGTCTAGTTTTTCTTTGATTTAATCGTGGATTTTGCAATATACATAGTTGAACTTCGCTTCAATTTATGCAAGCCCGTGGTAATTAACGTTGACATCGATTTTGGGGGTCTTTGGCTCGCCGCCGTCGTTGTTGGTGGAGCTTTTCACCAACTCAGGGTGCCAGAGCTGATAACCTAGTCATGGTGTCGCTTGTAACTGTTAGTGGATGAGGCGTTGGTTTTTGTGATTTTTGAATGGAGATAGTTAGCTTTTGAATGAGTAGAGAAGAAATATGATGGGTCTGGAGGAGAAAGGACAGATCGGTTCGGTGTAAAGTCTGTGATGCAGATATTCAGAGGGAGAGGATTGGGTTAGAGATGAATGAATGAGGATTAAGTTATTGAGAAAATTTTATGACATTGGTTCGGATCAGAGAACCAAGATTGGGCGAAGTTCTAGATACACATGAATGAATGAAAATAAGCTTAAAGATCTTAGGGCGGATCAGTTCGGTGCTAGCTGACTCAAACTAAGCTTCCTTTTTGAAAGTCCATCTAATCTGAACCCATTTGTCCTTAGGTCCCAATCCGATCCGATTACATCATAGATACCTGAACTGATGCATATGTGATGAAATCATTCGAACCGATCCGTTAATGACAGATGCACCCGAACCGATCTGATGCTATGCTTGTGCGCTTTGGCCAACTTAATCAAAAATAGATATAGAATGTGATTTTATGTCATTTAGGATAGAGCCTTATGGTCATGACCAGTCTTTAGAGATCATAAACACATAACTGTTTTGCCACTTTCTTGCATTGCATCCTTATATGCTTACTTTGTATTTCTTTAATCCTGTCATTGCACACACATTGGCACATACACGCATGAGGGACACGGGTAATTTTACTATAATTCCTGCTATTGTTTCTTCGATAGTTTAGCAACCATTGCCAAGAGACGCTCGTCTAGATAAGCAGAAAGGAGAGATGTCGCCGGATCATCTGAGAATCCCCCTGTTGAAGATGTATCTTCCACTTCAGATTCAGGTTGAAATAGTACTAGTCCAGACTATGAAATGGGAAGTCATGAAAGTGATGTGTTATTCGGGGTGATGTCTCTCTAGGCGAGGAAGAAGAAGGAGGGGTAGGAGATAGTCGTGCCCCAGATGAGTTTGGGAATGTCACTATCTTGGAACGGCCTAAGGATTCAGTCAAATCAACAATTGACAATGATAGGCTTGCACATATGTGCCTAAAGCATGGGATTCTTCAAAGAGACACTGAGTTTCCTTTGAAAACAGATTGTCCTCATGATCCACTGGAAGGGTATATGGCTATCACTAGGTTAATGTGCCTCGTTAGGGGAAATACCTCCATTTCCACCATTTTTCGTCGATTTTCTGAGACAATTACGGATTGCCCCATGTAGCTTCATCCCAACTCTTATTCGTATCTGTATAGTCTGTATATAACTTATAAAGAAATTCTAGGTGTAGAGATAACTTTTTAGTATGTTCATTTCTTCTACAATTTCAAGCATTGGACCAATGATACCCCATCCTTTGTATACTTTGAATCGGTGCCAAAAAGGAAAATCATCACTGTACCTTTTAGCAGCAAAGATGGGGACCCGAAATGTGAATGGTTTTACGTTAAGCAATAGCCTGGGTGTGCTAGAAGATGGCTCATGTCAAGTAAGGACCTCGGTTTTTTTATGCTCTAGTTCAATCCATTATCACAAATACATTAAGCATTGCTTATTTTTACTTACAGTTCCTAATCCACCACAAGAGAAGCATACGATGCAATTTGATCGGTTGAATCAGTTACTCAATGGCGACCAAAAATTCTTGACCATCAAGGACTGTTTAGTAGATGAATATCTTAATTGGCATTGTCTAGTTGCTATATCTCGAAGCATAGGTCACAGTGAAGGTCCTTATGTGTACATACCTCCAGTTGAGGGACTAATCAACTGTCTTCATGAGAAGGGAGAAGGTCAAAAGATACAATAGTGCCCCTTAGGGATCCTCCTTCTCCCTCTATGACTCAAGATGATATATTAGCAAATATAGCAGAAAAAGATAGAAATAAACACATTACTCCCAAGGATGCTGCCACTACTGAGAGGCCGATCTCTCCACAAGAGTTGTCGTTAGATGCTCCTCAAGGAGATGCCCCCACTATGGATGATTCTACATTTCGGTGTTTTGGAAATCGCCCCTTGCCCAAGACCCTTTACACTTTAGAAGATTTTGTAACAAATCCTCTTATCTTTACTTCCTCAGAGGAAGCTACTCCTGTAAAGGCTAAGCAAACTACACATATCGGCCTAACTTCGAGCTCTGGTTGGTTGGGGGAAGAATATCACTTAGGATATGCACAACACACCAACACTGCATGTCATAGTATTTGTGCTTCACATAAACATTGGTTTTGAACTTTACGTACCTTATTTTGTAGGAACTTTGACACGTCCCTGTTATTATGTCAGGAAATCCCGCATCAATATGCCCAGATTTGATTCCGACACTGAACATGATCGCCGCGAGAGTCGTGGCAGGGATGACAGGAGGCATCATGATCCTAATCGTCCTCATTCCTCACGCTCTCGTTCTTCTCGTCAGTCAGACCCGGAATAGTAAAAAAGCTACCAAGATCGTCGTGAGGGGGATAAACCACACTCTAAAGATACAGTTCCTCCTAAGGACAAGCATCCCCAAGAGAAGCATCCATCGAAGAATGTTGATTCGTAGGATAAGCATAAACAAATCGAAAAAAGGTCAAGTAGGGGTGACGTATCCATCGTACCTTCCAAGCGAAAAAAGATCGAGTTGTCCATATCTAAACCCATGCCGCTTGATTATGAAGCTAAAGAGAAACTAGCATATTTGAAGAAACAATTTCTGGATCATTATTTTTACAACCTACATTTTGTTCCCGCACTTGAGCCTGTTCCTTCAAAGTGGGCGGATGATGCTAAAACAAAGATAGACTTAGAGGACAAGCAACATATGGAAATGTATAGATATTCGCGCAACCTTTCCAAGATTATCCGCAATTTAATCATTGACATTGACCACATGAAGGAAATGGCTGATTACGACGATAACAACCTGAAAAATTCAGAGAAAGACTTGGAAGATGCACAAGCTCAGCTTGCTCTCGTTCAACGGGATGTCGACAACTACAAAAAAACAACATGAGGAACAACAAAGACATTATCACACTTGCTTGGAATCCCATAGCCAAGAGCGCTTAGTTCTGAAGAAGCAAGCTAAGGATGCTAAATCTTAAAGTTTTAAAGTATAGTTGGCATGCACGACCCTTGAACGGGAGAAGGCGAAGTTAGAGAAGAAAAACACTAATTTGGCAAAGCGGGTCACCGAATTGGAACCCAAACTACTGGAGGCTGAATCTAGGTTAGTCTTGGCCGAGGGGAACACAAGCATTGCCATTGACTCTACCAAAGAGGTTCAAGAGAAACTTTCTGCGGCGTAGAGGGAGTCAGATGGCTATGGTGAGCTGATGATAGAGTTATTTTCTCAAGATATTCGTCATCGGGACATTTCCTGGATCGAGGTTTACCCGACAACTCTAGTTTATGTGTGGGACCAAATCATCGAATGGGAGAAGAAAGAGTTGAAGGTGGATCCCTCAATGAAAACAAACTTATGGAGAAATTTCTAAGGCGTGAAGAACCGATGTGCTTGGCTGAAGGGCACAGACTCAGTGTTGCAGCTATGGAAGAAGAGACACGTCAAACTAAGGGGAAAAAGTCCTCAAAATTGGTTCTTCTTCTGCTTCCCCTAAGGATACCAGAATGGAGGGATATGATCCAAAGAATCCGGGAATCCCTAAGACATATTTTTTATCCCCCATTCCTAAAGCGACACCAAAGGCCCTAGCTGCCCCAATTGAGAAATCATCTGAAGGTATCTCTACCTTTTCACCCCAATTTGTTAGGGCTATTTCAAACTTTCTCCACATTATTGGACAATCAATTGAAGACCCTATTGTTTCTCCTGAGCTAGTACCAGTTAACTCTCATTCTATACGTGTACAGCCAGTTGAAAAGGCCGATGAGCAGCAGAGGGAAACCACTGGTACGAGGTCTACTAAAGAGATCCAAGAGAAGCATGCTGAAGTTACTAGCTTAAAACCTGTAGAATAGGATAAGGATTGGGACAAGGATGCCGAGAAGACTCCCAAACCACCTACCACTGAAGACCCCCGTAAGAAGGTGTACTATAAGCCCTAAAAGTCGCCGGTGGTGATGACGGGCATGAGGAAGATGATGATGTTACTATAACTGGAGACTCGGGGAATGTCGATGACATGACTTTGGATGATATGAAGGCCAAGCAGGATAAGCGTATGAAGCTGAAGGTTGAGGAAATTGATCTCGAAAGTATAAAGCCCCTTGCAACAGTACCTCCTGGGTCAAGGTTAGCAGCTAAACTTTCAACTAGATCAATCATTGAAGAGCTTGCTAAAAAATCTTCTACTAATCCCAGCACTCCAGTTGTAGGGAAGATGAAACCAAAACGGATCCAGAAGGGGGCTGAAAAAGAGGAGAAAGAAAACTTAAAGCTGCCAAGAAAGCGAAGTCCAATCCAAAGTCCAAATGAGAGCCAGTTCTATTTTTCATTTTGCCTGTTCCTCGATCCGCTTGTTGTTGTACCGAGTGCGGCCCTCGCCTTTGTTTATTTCTCTTCTACAAACCTACATCTGTGTAAATAAAGGAGTTCATTTCCAACTATGCAAATGCTTGCGAGTTCATCATTTATTTCTGTTAGTGTCGAGAAATTAACAAACATTAGTAATGATTCAAGTCACAATTGTGCTTCGCTGCAAATGCATAGACAGATAAAATATAGTTTGTAGAGAAATTGTTACTTAACTAAATAAAATAAATGATTGATGGCAGGGTGCGTGATGTGTATGACCCCAATCATTCTTGAATATAGCACTTTGCTATGGCTTGCTCGAGATTGATTAAATTGCCCACATGTCTTTTGGTAGGCTTAAAATTCTTTTTCATTGGTACACATTCTTTGTACCTTTACACTTTCCTATCGTATGGTCATGTTAGAGTAGATTCAGGGCGGTCTTTTGTCATGGTGCACCGTCATGCCTCGAGGACGTCTCTTCCCGTCCTTTATGCTCTCTCTGGACTTGTGAGAGTTAGAGTTTGGGACATCAGTTTCCCGTCCTTTTTATGTCATTAGGAAAATGGTCTTTTCATTTGCTTTAGTATCAAACTTAAAAATATGATATTTTTGACTTATGTTTTGTCAATCACATAAAAAATACAAATCAAGGTTCGAACGAGTAAAGTAATCACACACTGTATTTTATTGTGGTTCAGCCAAGTCGTGACCTCCGTCCACTTCATAATCTTTTGATTATATTAACCGGATTTTCCTAGGAAAGTCATGCCTTTTTACAAGGCCTACAAAACAAAAGAAAATTGTACAATTTCAAGTCAAGTATCGCCGCAAATGTTGGGCGTTCCAAGCTCAAGGAATTTCTTCACCATCCATGGTCGCTAGCTTGAAAGCTCCCGTGTCAAGTTTCCGTCGAATGGTGAATGGTCCTTCCCACATTGGTCCTTGATGAACGGGAGGTGGAAAGTCTCGTTTCAGTACCAGGTCTCCTGTTTCAAAAGTCCTAAAGCGAACCTTTCTATCATAATAGTGTTCCACTTGGCGTCGTTGCCTTGAAGCACGCATGTCTGCTTTGTCTCTCTTCTCTTCAACCATGTCTGGGGACTCTAGGAGGAGTGCTTTATTCATCATTGGGTCATAATACGTCACCCTATGAGAGGGGACTTAAGCCCCACTGGAATTACCGCTTCTGACCCAAAGGAGAGTGAAAAAGGAGTATGACCTGTAGCCGTCTTGAAGGTGGTTCGATAAGCCCACAAAGCTAGTGGCAATTCGTCAACCCATACGGATTTGGTCGTTCCAACCGCTTTTTAAGAATTGACTTGATAACTTTGTTTATTTCTTCAACATGTCCATTCGATTGCGGGTGAGCTACGGTGGTATACCTTTTATCAATTTTATACTACTGACAGAAGTTTCTAAATTCCGCGCTGTCGACTTGCATTCCATTATCAGATATAATTGATTCTTGTATCCCAAATCGACAAATAATATTCCTGACCACAAAGCTTAGCACTTTTCTTGCCATGATCGTGGTTAAGGGCTCGGTCTACACCCATTTTGTGAAATAATCCACAGCCACGATAGCATATTTAGCTTCTTCTTTAGCAATCGGCTGGGTCCCAATGATGTCTAGTCCCCACATTGCGAACGACTATGGACTGACCATTGATTTGAGATGTTTTGGGGGTGCTCTCGGGACATTAGCTAATCTATGGCATTTGTCACAACGTCGTGAGTGATCAGCTGCATCTTTATTCATGTTAGGCCAAAAATAACCATATCGCAATACTTTCTTCGCCAAAGTTTAACCTCCGGCATGGTCCCCACACTCTCCTTCGTGTACTTCTTTTAGTACACGCTTGACATCGTCGTATGCTATACACCGTATCAAAGGCGTGGAAAATCCCTAGCAATAAAGGACGTTGTCCTGTAAAATGTATCTTGCTGCTTTACGTGTTATAGCTCGTCTCTCGCTCTTCTTTGATGGGAGAATTCCGCGCCTAAGGAGGTTCTTAATCTGGGTTATATTGCAATCCTAAGAGAAGGCCGACCCAGGTTGATAAAACTTAAACTTCTGCGAGTGAATGAGTATGTCGATCCTAAGCGATAAGGCAACCTTGAGCTTTAATGAAAAATAGTATGTGTTAATCCCTAAATATCCATACGCACATTGGATAAAGGGTACAAGGCGGATATCACCAGGGTCGGCCGTGCAAGATACAACCGCATAGAGAAAGACCCAAATATTAAACCGAAGGCAGGTCAAGTCAACCAATGCGACCCAAGATAACGGCATAACATGTTATGAGAAGTGCGACTCGATAAAGATAAAGATCGCATATCCTGAGAACCGCTCAAACACCAAAGTAAAGCAATTCTCCCATTCAACATAAGCGGAAGCGACCTCATAACATAGCCGTAAAGCCTGAATAGCGCCATACAAAGGAAGTAAGAAGACTAGCGCCCTTGGATCAAGAAGGATGGTCGCGCAAGGAACAAAGGAGAATCAACTCCAAACCCGCACTCCGCTCTCACAAAATCTTCCAAAGCGCTCACAGGACGCTCGCTTACATCTTACCCGCTCAGCTATTCAAGATACTCGTTCCAATGAGTCATCCGCACATGATAACTGAATAAAGCTACGGACAGCTGGCTACAGCTAGTCGGTGGCATAGTTGTAATTCATAGAATGAACGATTCCCAACCTGGATAAACGGATTCCAGATCATTTACCAAGGGAAGTTCACCTATAAATACACCATGGCTACCAACATAAAGGGGGAGGGAAAAAAAGGACGAAGTACTGCTGAATTTGATCCTCAACCACAGATCAAGCCATGGCATCAAGGACAATCCTACGATGAAGGAAGAGGAAGACATCCCTCTTCTCAATCATCCATTCATCCTTCTTCTCCTCAAATTCTACTACTCTCTTGTATAATTTCTCAGATTGAAATATATAAACGAGGGTATATTGAGTGAATATAGAGACGTATGAAGAGAGAAAGCTGACGTACTTTGTATTTCTCATTATAAGTTAGGAAATCACCTTCATGGTGGACGTAGGCCTCGTTAACGGCTGAACCACTCTAAATCTCGTCTCTACTTAAATTTTCTCGCGTTTTTCACTTTTTATTGCTGATTAAAAACGATTCCATTTATTTCTCAGCAAATTGTTAACATATAATTTAGTACCTTGCGTTTTTAGACCATTTTTGATGTAAACATTTTGTCTCCCACCGTGGGGCCGTGTTTTGCTTTTTCCATTTCAGATATGACGGGATTTTCTGATAAGCACTGTGCTTACAATCATGAGCACACTGAGGAGAATCGCCGATGAAGTCAACAACCCCAACAGCGGCATCAACATCATCACACCTCTAGATAGCAACTCTGAGGAAGAGGAGCTGCCAGAAATTAAAGAAACTATAACCAGGGAAAAATGGAGGAGGCGATGATAGGATTAATGAGTCAAATAACTAATGCAAGCAATGCAATGATGAAGAACCTCGAATCGATACTCGCCATTGAAGCCGCTACAGCAAAAGCCACTCTAATCGCCACTTGTTCCTTGTTGACTCGAACGAATCGCGAGTCAGAAACAGAGCTCGCCGCTTCAAACTCAAGATAGCAGGATTCCACCCCGAGAGTGGCACGTCGCACCAATCCAAACTATGAAAGGTGCAAAGCATCTACGCGTGATCACTCTGGTGATACAATCGTGGAGCGGGAAGACAGTCCTACTTTCATCAGAATGTCCCTACCGAAAGGATGCCCAAATTGCTTATCCCTAGTCCATGAAGACACATCTGGATCGAGGGTTAATAGTAAAAAAGGTGGTCAACCCATGGATCCAACCAACAAACGAAAGTACATATTGAGAATGGCACGAGCAATTGTGGAGGAAAGCCTAAAGAGAAAGGATGACCAGAGAGAATATGAATCCTTCCCAGCTAATACCCCACTTACCGAGAGGACGAAGAAAACTATATACCAACAAATATTCGAGCCTCCATCATTGCAGCTCTACGATGGGACAAGCAACCGTAATGTATTTCTATGTAAATATGACCAGTACATGAATGGAGCATGTGCTACTAACGAAATCAAATGTTTATATTTCACAACCTATCTAGAAGGAGTGGCTTATCTTTGGTTCACAAAGCTGCCAGCACAGTCTCTGGATGATTTCGTGACCTTGGCTAGGCTATTCAATGAGCAGTTCAGATCCCATGCATTCGAAACACGGGATGCTGCAGAGCTAAGCGTACTATGACAAAGACCGAGAGAGCCCATCACAGCTTTTCTCACTCGCTTTGATATGGCATTGGCTAAAGTCAAGAATCTCGAACCTGGCCAGATCTTAATGGCTCTTAAAGGGAGCAAATGTAAGAAAACCATGTTAGGACGATGGTTCAGGAAGAAGAAACCAAGTACACTCAAACGGTTACTTAGCAAAGCCGAAAAGTATGCAAGGACTAAAGGAAGAAATGCAAAGGCAGAAAAGAATGGAAAGGTGCAAAGAAACTCGGATAACCAAAAAAGGAGCAACGAAGAAGAAGACGGTCGAGCAAGAAAGAAGCTACGCTTTTTCAAGAACCCCGAATTCACTCTCCTTAATGGTTCTGTGGGAAACATCTTCATGGCAACTAAAGGCACCGAGAGATATCCAGTTTTGAAACAAAGACACGTAAAAAGTGCTGCCATGAAGTCAAGAAAATTCTGTCAGTTCCACAAATAGCCAGGACATGATACCGATGAATGCAGGCACTTGAAGTCGGTAATCGAGGTGTTGATCAGGAAGGATCAGTTGCAGTAGTATGTACAAAATCATAAGAATTATCCCAACTCTTCTCAAACAAAGGGCAGTACACCTTAAATCGGAAAGTGCTTAAACCAATCCAAGGAGGATGCTCATCGTAGGGACCAACTACCAATGTCTCAATAATAGAGCATTAAACAAAAGCTCTCATTACTTTACCTTGTTCCCCTAATTTTATCTTATTGTTAAAACCTTTTTTTAACATGCTCTATTATTCGCCATATCCGTATTAAGCAGTGGTTTACTTTAAAAAAAACTAAAATTTTGTGCATCAGAAATTAATTATGTGCCTACTTGAATAACATACTTATTGGTCCGTGCTAAAAGGAGAATAATCTCTTGAAATGTAGGTACAGCAAAAGCAATCCGCAATATACAGCGGGGCTGTAACGGAAAATCCCAGGGCACACACTAAACGAAGCAGTTTGGGAATCGCAAACATCAAGCAAGATGAAACGGGAGAAATAGACTCATCGCTTTAGAGGGAACAAGCTATTCTGAGACAAACAGCAAGACGAAGGAATGCACCTCTCATTATGGAGTATGCCGAATGCTTGGCAAACACTCATTCAAAGGACTGCCACCGGACCTCATTGAAAATACATGAATATCACCAAATCTGTCCCTCGGATAAAATTTCTAAATCCCAAAGAAGTGTTCTCTCAGGTACAGGACATGAATTCCTTAAAACCTGAGTTAAATTCGGCAGCAAGGATTGATGTCCATCTCCTAGGAGCCAATACTGAAGGGGGAAAAAGTCCCATGGAAAAAGTCCCACGGAAAAAGTCCCACGGTTAAAATTGCTAAGCCCACCGAAGAAGCACCTTCTTAGGTGACCTTCGTAGGTGCTGGACACAAGTTTTACAACTTGAGGAAAAAAACTCAATGAGGTAAACCAATGTCTGTGTCCTAAGGTAAGGCAAAAAGTCGGAAAAACTAACAAGTCTCGAAACGGAAAAAATTGCCAATCACGGGGGGCGCCTTGTTAGGTGAAGGGCACGAAATTTATTTCTTTAAGTCAAGGCTCGATGAGATAAATTAGTGACCGCTCCTCGGGATGAAGCATAAAATGGGGAAGGATTAAACATGCTGGAAAAACCAGCACAAAAACAGAAACCTGACCGAAAGGAGATGGCCATTCTTATTCTTTTTTGTTAACCAAATCAAACAAAGCCAAGGATGGATTACAACAGCAGAAATCCTAGCCGAAAGGGGGTATCAAAAATCCTAGCCATAAGGTGGTATCCATTCTAGAACCTATTTGAATAACTAAAACAATCAAATAAGGCCTAAAATGGATCAAAAATCTTTAACCCAAGACCTCCCCAGGGGCACGTATTCAAAACCAACCTCCGAAGGGCTCGGATTACCGGTCAGTCAGGCGCGGGGTTGAATACTAATAAATAAAAGATACCAAACGCGCTTATAATAATAAAACTGTGTAACAGCCTTCGATAAGCGAGAAACCTAAAAGGATAACTAAATCCTAACCATAATAATAACAATAGAAAATCGGGAGCAATCGAACGATTAATAAAGTGCCCGGACGAATGTGTAAATCAGAAAACAAAGGTGCAGCGTGCGATGCACCCACGCGTAAACAAATCTTAAAAGTCGCAAATTAAAGTGTATGAGAATAGCCAAGGATGGCTCCCACATATACAAGCCAGACTTAAAATACTATTCAAAATCAAAACCAAAGTAACTGAATAGGTGAAGCATGGACAAGCAACAATACTTAGATGAGGTAGGAAATGATCCTCTCCCAAGACTTCAGGGCCTCGACAAGTTTGTTCCTATCTTCTTCCAAAGCATGAAGTCGATCAAGATTCTCTCTATTTAACTGCTGAAGATCTTCGACCAAGGAGTGCCAGCCGCCGATTTGCTCCACAATATAGTCTCTGACTATTGTAATGAGACCTTCAACTAGATGCGGACGTGATTCCAATTGATTGAATTCGGCCAATATGTTGTCCTTCAGGACATCCATCTTTCCTGCGATAATCCATCTGCCAAATGGGTGTTTGTACACACTAGAACGCGAGCTAGCTGGACACTGAGCCACAAAGTCCCCAGCGAGTTCAAGACGGCTAGGGTTGGGAATATGAAGAGGCTTCAGTATGGCTATAGGTTCTAACATGGTGGATGAAGAGACCGTACGACTAACAGCGGTCTGAATATCTGAGTCAGAGAGTCCAATAAGCAAGCAAAGACTGTGAGTACCATTCACACTCGTGATCTCCTTACCTTGGGGCGTCTTTTTGCTACCAGCCCTCCTCTCCGACTTCTTCCTAAGCTCCTTAGACATGAGGAATTCCATCCTCGGGCAACCTGCTTCAAAAGGATCAGTATGAACACAAACAAAAACCATTGAAAAGGGGAACAACCTAGTCAGGTTCAAGCATAGACAAAAATATTTCAGTTGAAGAAGCCTGGGGCATTTCACCAAGCAATTATGAACAAATACTAAACATCGAGGTTCCAAAGAAAAACAACTGGATGGTTCATGTTCTTCAAAGATAAGTACGGAAACGGTATCCGCGCTGTACAAAAATCTTACAAGGAAAATCATGGCACCACGGAGAAGGTTGCTCAAGATAGACAGATGCTACTACAAATAAAAGGCAAAGTGATGGAATGAGAAAGCCAAAAACTTTCGAAGGAAAATCAAGGTGAAAATGTCAAACATAAATTACCTGATTGAACTCTCGAGGGAGCGCCGCTGTGACCGGAGAATTTTTTAGAAATATATAAAAATGAAATGAAGCAAGTTAAAGGTAAATAAGGAAGACTAAAAGGCATTCATCTAGAGAATTCTTGCCATTTCAGCTTAGTGCCTGACTGCACAAGAGTGTCTCATCAAGTCCCAACTGGCATCCCGAAGTTCAGCTATTCGCATAGTAATCAAAAAGATATATCGGGCCTCTCGCTCATAGGAAGAGACAAAACCAATCAATGACAATGAAGTAATCTTAATCTTGTGCACGACTGAGCCCTCTGCGAGTCAAGACAAACCCACCAACCAATGTGCGATCAAATATGTCGAAGCCTGTGATTCCATACAAAAAGAAATAACGAACTCCGAGGGGCAAGTGTTAATCCCTAAAAGTCCATATGCACATCGGATAAAGGCTACAAGGCGGATATCACCAGGGTCGGCCGTGCACGATACAACCGCACAGAGCAAGACCCAAATATTAAACCCAAGGCAGGTCAAGTCAACCAATGCGACCTAAGATAACGGCATAACATGTTATGAGAAGTGCGACCTGATAAAGATAAAGGTCGCATATCCTGAGAACTGCTCAAAAACCGAAGTAAAGCAAGTCGCCCATTCAACATAAGCGGGAGCGACCTCATAGCATAGCCGTGAAGCCTAAATAGCTCCATAAAAAGGCAGCAAGAAGACGAGCGCCCTTGGATCAAGAAGGACGGTCGCGCAAGGAACAAAGGAGAATCAACTCCAAACCTACACTCCGCTCTCACAAAATCTCCCAAAGTGCTCGCAGGACGCTCGCTTACGTCTTACCCGCTCAACTATTCAAGATACTCGTTCCAACGAGTCGTCCGCACATGATAACTGGATACAGCTACGGACAGCTGTCTATAGCTAGCCGGTGGCATAGTTGTAATTAACAGAATTAACGATTCACAGCCTGGATAAACGGATTCCATATCATTTACCAAGGGAAGTTCACCTATAAATACACCATGGCTACCAAAATAAAGGGGAAGGGCAAAAAAAGGACGAAGTACTGTTGAATTTGATCCTTAACCACAAATCCAGCCATGGCGTCAAGGACAATCTTACGATGAAGGAAGAGGAAGACACCCCTCTTCTCAATCATCCATTCATCCTTCTTCTCCTCAAATTCTACGACTCACTTGTATAATTCCTCATATTGAAATATATAAACGAGGGTATATTGAGTGAATATATAGATGTGTGAAGAGAGAAAGATGATGTACTTTGTAATTCTCATTATAAGTCAGGAAATCACCTTCATAGTGGACGTAGGCCTCGTTAACGGCTGAACCACTCTAAAACTCATCTCTACTTTACTTTTCTCGCATTTTTCACTTTTTAGTGCTGATTAAACACGGTTCCATTTATTTCTTACAAAATTGGTGAAGTACAGTTTAATACCTTGGGCGTTTAGGCCATTTTTGGTGTAAACAGTATGTATCGAACTAGACATTTCGATTAGGCTATATTGATCTAGATTTTACACCCTCCTGGACTTGATTCCAAACATCTCGTCATGTTGTTCCTGTAACTACCCGCCCGAAATGGGCCTAAATTTCGACTCAAAAAATGCCCATCAAAACTTAGAGTCGTTTGCTTTACATTTACACAGATAATAATAAGATATACTTCGAATTGAAATCTCACACAGCGTGAAGAGAAAATATAATATTCAAATAAGATGTACCATTATTTCAAAAATCCCAGAAATACATAGTCACGGTAACATTTATTCAAAAGGTACATCAAATAGTTCATCTTCATAAAATTCCAAAAGAAGTACACCAATAACAGCAAATAATATTATAATAACTTCATTTTCTTCATCGTCTTCAAATAGGACTTCATCCATGGTTTTACCCCATCTACTGAACTCTTGGATGTTAAGAGAGGGGGTTAAAAACATAAAGTTCTAAGTGACTAAAATAAAAATTTACTTAATGCCCATACCCTATATTTTTTGCAGGTTCCATATGTCAAAGTATGTCTACACAGCACACGAGATTTCACACAAACATAAATATCTAACCAATGGGTTGAATATTCAAGTCAATCTCCCATTAGTGTTTTTAGGGCAAAGACCCAATGAGGTGGCATTCTTGGTCACTTATGGCCCTTTTAAAGGTGGATTTTTATAATCTCTTATAACCCTGAGGTGGAACCCTATCCCTTTAAAAACCTCATCCTAGTATAGCAACGTTCTTAAGTCTGATCTCTCAATTGTAATGTGGGAAGTAGTATTGCAAATGTTACTACTTAACTGATATTTCCCGGTAGGACACCTCTGTCACTTAAGACTTCCCTTGGACAGTTGATGTAACACCCCACGTCCATTAATGTCATTCTCAAAGGGAACACATTAACTTTCATGGAGTATTATTGGTGAATAGAACAGAATATAACAAGACAGATACATATATTAGTACTTGAAATTTTTCAAAACAACACTTATTGCAGCGTAGAAATAGTTTGATTACAACAGCATCATAAACCAATATAAAAGCCAAGTACACTTAGTAACCATCTTGACAAATTGTTTTCTGAGTACATAAAATAAAAAGCATAACCACAACACAAGTAGCCATAAAAGAGGTGAGCTGAATTTTACTTTCACAATCCAAGCACTTCCAAAAGAGAGATAAAGAGATCCAAGATCAAGCTCCACTGGTACTAGTCCCACGCTGAGAACCTGGGGGGGGGGGGGGGGGTAGGAAGAAAAGAGGCGAAAACAAAGGGGGTCAGACATAAAGTCTGGCGAGTATAATAACTTTAACAATATAATTATTAAAGTAACTAGGATAAGGCATAAACTGGTAAAACAAGGTATGAACGTTAAACAAGTGTGCATCACAAAGCAACAGGAGGAATATTCTGGCGTTAATCTTGTTCCTAATCACTATACGATAATTACTATACTTTACTGCACCATTACTAGTCACCCTAAAAGTTGATTCTGCCTACAGAACATAATAATGATAATGGTAGTTTCGTGTACCCCTAGTTGTCTTCATAGGTGCTGTATGCCCCTATCTCCACTAGTTGTACCCACTACCCCCATGCAATCGGCTCCCTAACTCGTAGATACCCGTGCTGGTCCCACAGTGGGGTGTATCACTCCCCAAAGTGGCAACCCGATACCACTAAAGATGCATGGCTTATATCTACACGATGCAACAACGTCTAACCTACCAGCCCGGGCCCACGCACATGACCCCCTTGGACTTGCGTTGCCACCGCTAACCCGTTTTGACCTCTTACAATCAAACCCAGTAAGCATGTCCTGTCCTCGATCTAACTCGAGCTCACAAAGATACTTGATGTGTTACTCGTTTGAAAAGGGTCCCTATGTTTGACACATGCTTTCCACTCATGCTTGGTCCCCACTAGAACATCCCACTTAACCCTTTCTTACTCATGTCTTCTTACATGTTTTCAACTTGGTTAAGTGTTTCTAATCGTATTTCACATGCCACACAGGCCACCTACTTAACCCCCATGTCCCACCACATGTTTATTTGGTTAAGTGTTACTTAATTCATTAGAACCGTAACCTTATAAAGACCTCCCACATTAGACTACCGTTTGCGGTTGTTGGATTTGCCGGGCGGGTCCGGGCAGTCTTATACCGCAAATGAGCCTAACCTCGTGTCTTTACAATCGTTACGCATTTAATTTGTGCCTTTGACCTCTCACATTAGACTACCGTTTGTGGTTGATGGATTTTCTGGGCGGGTCCGGGCAGTCTTATACCACAAACGAGTCTAACCTCGTGTCTTAGGCGGTTAATTATTACACATAATTATTTAACCCCATATTGGATTAATATCCCTATTCAAATTTCCAAATTAATTTATGTCCATAATTGTCACCTAAATTATGTCCATAATTTCAGGTATATAAATTTATACCAATTAATGTCTCATAATAATTATATGCCTTTAAGGCCATTTTATGCCAAATCACAATTATGTATATTGTATTTTCCCATCATTCCCACGCTATTCGTACGTTTTAATATGACATATGTTAGACTCGTAAATAGTCTAACTTATAAAAAGAAAAGCAACATCACATCTTGCATAACACATAAAATAGATCTAAGAATCATGACATAAGTTTGCATAGTCAATAACTTGCATAGGCAATGGATATACATAAATTTGTATAAATTATCATGGATCTAAATATAGATCTAAACATAAAGATGTGAACTTGCGCATATGGATATGGTTTTCCTATAACTTGCATTTGAATTTCATTCAAACCAGCATATGATTCATATACAAAACTAGCATAGACAATAGGCATATAGAACATAAATCTGCATAACTATGTACTGCCATGGATCTAAGTATAGATCTAAACACAAAGATGTGAACTTTCATGTGGATCTAATCATATAAATTAATGTCACATGGTTGTATATAAACTAGCATATACATCTACATGATTCACATATGAACTAGAGTATAATCCACCTACAGACTTGCATAAGATTCATAAACTAGCATATGATTTAACATCCCAAACTTGCATAAGATGAATCAAGTTAAACATGTACAATTCAACATATGAAATAGATCCACAATAACAAAACTGTCAACGATAACATTACATGATTCAAAGTCATATTCTCATAATCCCAATTATAACTTATCACAATTAAATTAATTAATTAATTTGTGAAAGAAATTATACTCACAAACAAAAGAATGGTCTTGTTTTTTCTGGGATCTATATTCTGAAATTGAATTACTCACCTTTGATGTAGACTAATTATTATTCTAATTTAGATTAGATTTTGATTTTGATTCTAGCTTCTATCTTGCTTTTGAGTTGAAAGAGAACGGCGGCTACTCTAAGTTCTCCATTGACGGCATGGCGGCTCTTGGTACGAATTAGTGTGATTTTAGGTTGAGTGTTAGGTTGCTTATATAGAATTTTAATTAATTTAGAGCCGTCAATTAACCCTAGAGTCAATCAAGACCATTCAGTCAAGATAGAACAATACCTCAGCCCTAATGACTCAGTGATGAGTCGAAACAACATCATCTTCCAGATCTTCTCGGGAGGGGGGGTAGGTCGACCCCTTGGTCGACCTGTTTGGGTGGTCGATCCCCTGGTCGACCTGGCCCTTGGGCAGGAGAATTCCCGCCCAGCCTGCTCCCCTGTTTGAATTTGAATTTCAAACTATTTTTAATTTATTTAAATTCTGAAACTTCGGAAGGCCATAACTTCTTCATACGGAGTCCAATTCATGCAAACTCGGACTCTATCTCAAGCAGAATTCCAAGACGAACGTAAAGTCATAACCCGTTTCCCTTAATTCTCACATTTTAAATTAAGTATTCTTAAATTTGTTAACTTAATATTCACCGAAAATTCAGGGTGTTACAGTTGGTGAGCATGCTATGGTCATATATCCTTCAATTACCAATTTGTCCCTAGTTGAGCCCTTACAAGCTTCTAGAGGAAGTGGGCATCCCCCGTGAAATAACCTGCTCCATTAACCATTTTATGCCTAACCACTTTTAAAGAAGGAGGACCCAAAGAAATACCTTAATACTAATAAGGGTGGGTCCTATGACTTGGGTTCCTCTCTAAGGAATAAACCTTCGGAAGGATCCCAGTCCTAACAGCTTAAGACCCAAATTAGATAAAAGGTGAGTCACCCACTTAATACCTTCTTAAGGAGTAGTAAGACTATTTGTTTTCACATATCAACTTATATACACACACACACATACTAGACCTCTCACATTAAACCGTATACATGTAGATGCTAGATATGCAGGTCGGTTCCGGGCGGGCTTCTACAGCAAGTCAGTTTAACCTCGTGTCTATTGTACTAAATTTATGAATGGCTCATGGCACCTGGACATCTCGCATTAGTTGGGCCTATTTGTTGCTACTAGATATGTCGGTCGGTCCTGGGCAGGCCTCTACCACAATTGGAAACTAACCTCGTGTCTTTGTGTCATTTATTTATATGTATGTTTAAGTCATTCCATATATATATGCTCAAACAAGCAAACAAATATATATGTATATTTGCTAAGGGGACATTTCAAATTCAAACTCTAATCTACTCGCATTTATTATGCTAATATAACATTAATTACATTTAAATAAATAATATAATAATAGCGCCTAATTAACGTAACATTCGTATAAACGGAGAAACGTTTTAATTAGGATGGCAATTGTCTTCTTATCCAAATTAAGGCATACAAGATAGATTTTTCCATATTTTACCACTACACATAAGCATGAAGACATAATGAACATATAGCAAATAGAAGTGAATGGAAGACATATACATAGACATAACAATTATAACTTGTATCCTTAGGTATCTAGAAATGATTTAAATATTAAATTAAAATTAGAGTATTTCATACATTCACACATGTATGTTTACAATCCATATTTCAATCGATTCACCCTTCTTTGTGGTGTTATACACCCAAAAATGTTTACATTTGATTCGTTCCAATTTATGAATGTGTTTATACGCAAATTAGGATCCAAACCCAATGTAACTATGAAATAATTCAAATCCAAACCTTCGAAGGTTTAATCAAATGATGACGGTGAATTGCATAAAATATAAATAATAATATAATACTCATGTTTACCTTTAATTCAATATAAAATTCACGATTCTACAAAACCAACTCAATATGACAATTTGCTACATGATTACAAAGTAGAAGATTTGGGGTTTTTCATGTTTTATTACCGCATAACCAAATATTCATAGGCATAACACTTCATATAGCAAACTGATAATACTATGAATATGCCTTTAAGCAAAATTAGATTCCACTCACAAATCAAGTGGAGATGTGATAGAAATCTCTAGATCTGCGATGGTTCTCAATGTTTAAGCAGGCTCTGATTGATCTCCTGACAATATAAATATAAGAAACATATTATTAGATTCTCACATATATTGTTTGTGCTAAAGTCCAACTTCCTAAACTTATATAAATTGAAATGGAGAGATATAAGAATGGAGGTAGAGAAGTAAAAGAACCTTCAACCTTTTTCCCTTTATTTTTCTATGGAATTGAGCAGCATAAAGATAGAGGTTTAGAATAATTATGTTTTCTAGTGTGTTGTTTGAGGGGTTATTTATACTTACTTGTGTGAGCTGGAGCCGTCGGATTTATAAAAATTAATCTGAACCATCCATATAAACATAACCTCTTTAGAAAAACCTAATAACATAGCCTT
>JASFAX010003913.1:0-41060 GCA_030737875.1 Allium sativum
TCATTATTCCAAATTTCACTGTAATTCTATTTACAACCTTTTTACATAATAATATTCTTAAGCAATTATTCATGTTTGTCGTGAATTTCATAATTACAACATTTACTGTAAATTCTAATTTAGGCAGATGATTAACGAAAATAGGTCTTATACAATAAAAGTGTTCTCGGAATCTCAATTACCGCAATTATTCGCAATTTCACCATAACTTGACTTACAATATCCAATTAACAGGTTATTAGAATAGATCTATATATACAACAGTAATCCTTTCCATATATTCTAACAGGTTTAATAATCAATTCCCGCGATTATCAACTGTTCAGCAGATTAAATATAATGGGGAATACAAACAATAAATATGCTGTTATTTAAAATGGTATAATTTAGATCCACTTACCTCACAGCTTTCCAACCCATGAATTTGATCCAGATTTGTTTTTCCATGGCATTCCTAACCGAATTCATTGTCAATAACACCCACAGATTTATGAATCTGATAATAAAAGAAGAGGAAAAGAGAAAGAAACCTATATAAACCAGATTCTAGGACTCACCTCACGCTGATCAGAATTCTGAACACCTATTAGTAGATTTCTACTCTTTAATATTCAAATCTTGAAGCACAATTTCCTAAATCTAACATTCTAATTTTATGAAAATATTTGGAGGAAGAAGAGAATGGCAGAGCCTAGGCAGCATCTCAAAAAATATGAGATTTAGACTAGGCCATGCTAGCCTATTTATAGGTGTACAAAAAAGTCTAAACCGTCGAATTTAATCCCTTAAAATCCGAACCACACACAAAAAAAAGTCACGTCACAAAAACAGATCTGGACTCTCCTTGGGTCGACCCATAGGTCGACCCAGCCCACCTTAGGTTGACCTAGGTAGAAGTTGGGTAGACCTATCTGGTCCAGGCGCGACACTGTTGCTTCTAATTTTAACATTTTGATTAAACGTTGATTACTTTCTAAATATTCTTCTCTTGATTTATTTTATTACTTTTATAGACCATAATCAAGTTTAAATTCCACTTATATATATATATGCATACAATCTTCTTATTGAATCATTTCTCTTTTTAATGCATTTCATTTATTTATGCATTCTAATTACCTTTCATGCATTAATCTCTTTCTTCATTTTAACTTTTAAATGCATGCACTGACTCCTTTTAATTTCTTGCTTTATTGCATGCATTCAATCATTTATTTTATTTTATTTTAGCATTAATGTTCGTGCATATATAAATATATGCACAATTAGTCATTTAATTAATTCTTAATAAATGCGAGGTGTTACATTCTCTCGCCCTTAGGAAATTATCGTCCCCAAAATTTGGTAAGGGTGAAATCAAGTAAGTTCTCGCATAATTTACATCCATTATGTGTGCATCCAATTTTTCAATCATTTGTGCACTTGTGCAAAGTGTAATACAACATAGTAATACATGAATGTAATGTATACCTAAGCGGTACCTCCTATATGAACCTAATTTTTTTCTTGAAAATCTTTTGAAAATATGATGCACACATCCTAAATATACTGGCAGTTTCTACATGAATGCAATATTCTGAAAATCAAATTGCTTTTCCATCCAAATTTTCTCACACTCTTACAGAGCAAGAACGTAGTTCACCCAATTTTATTACATCCAAACCCTACCAAACAACTTTAAATTTGAGAATTACAGAGAAAAAAAATCTAATTTTTCCAAATTTGATTGCTTATGTTATAAAAAGGTGGAAAACGGAAAACTTCACATCTTTCGTTTTTTTTCTCTTTTTTTCTATATGTACTTGGATTTTATGCAACTATCATATAAAGATTTCCTTTCTTCCTATCTGTTAGACCAAATTATGGCTCTAACACCCAAATTATCTAATATTGCAGAGAATAACAACTAGAAATGAAAGAAAATGCAAAAACACACCAAATTTATAGTGGTTCAGCGTTAACGAGCTTATGTCTACTTTATATGACTTTGATTATGTGACTGAATGAAAGCACATTCAATAAATTCTCTTAGTCTCACTCTTACAATGATAATTCACTCAATAATTTCGAGATATTACTGATTGTAAGTAATGGAGAAACAGTAATGGTGGAAATAATACTCAGAATTGCCAAAAGATCCTTAAAAATGCCAAGTGCTAGCTATTTATAGGTGATTTCTACAGGCGGTTCGTAAGGGCACGTGGCACGACTCCCGGGGATCTCGGAGCCGTTCGTGAGTGGGTAGAGAAATAGTCAATATGGCAGTTATGGACACGTGTTGCCAGATCCTTCAATATCGATTCGTGGATGACCAAGTCATGGCCTTCATTTTCTAGTTGTTGAGTTGGTTCGTGACCCCTGAGCTTGCGGACGGGTCGTGATGGTTGATCACGATTGGGACGTGATAGTCGTTCATGAGCGGATGAAGGACTAGATTCACAAACTGGGTTAGAGCTTCACGAGCTGTGACAGATTTGTCTTGAAATATTGTATACGAGCCTTTATCCATATGCTTGTGAATGCTAGTTCTCTTAGTGGCTTGGTCACAAAGCTAGCCAACATTTTGCCCCCTCGAAGTACGTTTTATCAGTGATGCGAGGTGCTTCGAATTAACCAGCATTCCGCTCTTGAACTGATGGATGTTAACGGTTGCGTCTGTTTGTATGGTCATGCCACTTCAAAGGATCACGTTCTCTGGCGAGTATAAATACAAGATTGGTCTTCCAATTATTTTTCTGTTTATTGGTTGAATCCCACTTCCGACACCAGAACACATCACAAATACCTCTTCAGGTAAGTTTTTAAATTCCTTTAATTGGTTTAAAGAAGTTCATTGCATCACGATCCATGCCATTAGCACACATCATGATCCGACTGACGGTCAGGTTCTCGCACAAACGATGACGGGCTCATTTAAGCACTCGTGGCCCATTGGACCAACCGGTTCTAATAAAACTAAAAGGAGAAGACAAAGAGCTTTCTTACAAGCTATTTAAACTGATTCCCTTCTCCTTTTCACCCTTCCTCTCTTCTTTATTACCATCGCTGTCTTCTCCTTTCTAACTTCCAACCCTAATTTGAGCACTCCCCCAAATCCACGCGACTTTGAGATCATCCACTCAAGGTAATAGGAATGAATAGGTTTTTGATTTCACTTTCAGTGCCTTTGTTTGAAATTGCATGCCGATTTGGGTGCTAAACTCCCCTTCAAGTTTTCTCCAATTCTGATGGGTTGGTTGCTGATCTCGAAACCATCGCCTGTGTCAATGACCAAGGTGGCGGAGCTCGTGGAGCTGGGTTCTGAGAGAGGAAGCGATCTGTCGAGTGGTTGTGAACTAGGAAGAGAGGCTGAGGAATTTGGTGGCGGTGTTACTACAGGGAATCAGATCATGACGATGTTGAGTGAGAGGAAGTGAGACAAGTTGTGGAGGGGAGTAAAGTGTCGGTTCGTGGATGGGCAGAAGGCACGATTCGTGAGCGGGAACAGCAAAACAAGTCGTGAGGATAGTTGAAAGAAAATGCAACAAAATGGCTCTAACACCCAAATTGTTTAATATTACCGAGAATAATAACTAGAAATGAAAGAAAATGCAACAAATACACCAAATTTATAGTGGTTCGACGTTAACAAGCCTACGTCCACTTTATATGACTTTGATTATGTGATTGAATGCAAGTACAATCAATAAATTCTCTCAGTCTCACTCTTACAATGATAATTCACTCAACTATTTCGAGATATGACTGATTGTAAGTAATGGAGAAACAGTAATGGTGGAAACAATACTCAGAATTGCCAAAAGATCCTGAAAAATGTCAAGTGCTAAGCTAGTTATAGGTGATTTCTATAGGTGGTCCGTGAGGACACGTGGCACGAATCCGGAGGATATTGGAGTCGTTCGTGAGTGGGTAGAGAAATAGTCAATATGGCAGTTATGGACACGTGTTGCCAGATCCTTCAATATCGATTCGTGGATGACCAAGACATGGCCTTCATTTTCTGGTTGCTGGGTCGGTTCGTGACCCCTGAGCTTGCAGACAGGTCGTGATGGTTGATCACGAGCGGGTTGTGACAGTCGTTCACGAGCAGATGAAGGACCAGATTCACAAACTGGGTTTGAGCTTCACGAGCCATGACGGATTTGTCTTGAACTATTGTATACGAGCCTTTATCCATATGCTTGTGAATGCTAGTTCTCTTGGTGGCTTGGTCACAAAGCTAGCTAACACTATCCAAGCATAGTTCATGTAAGAAAATTTTCTCTGTTACTGATTTTCTTTTTCAACTTACTTAGGAAAATCCATTCTTATTCTCATTTCTCAAAATTTTCATTTTTCTCAACTATCAGGTTTGTTGCTTTACTGGATTTTTGTTTTCTTTTTAGTTATGTTATTACTCCTTTCTTAGCTTATTTAACTTAATCCACTGATCTATGTTTAATTTTTAAATAAGCCTTATAATCCTTTAACTAAAACAGAAAAACAAGCACTCCATATGACTACTACCAAGGGCTAAGAATCCAAGGACCATGTCCCCTTTGACAACGAAAAATCCAAACCAAAGGATCTAAAAACTTTCTTATCCTTTACCATTTAGTAGTCATTACTAGTCCTTGCTGTGTACTAATAGTCTTTTCCAAGCAACAACCTAGGCTCTATAATGCTTATGCATTCTACGGGAACTTACCATTATTTCAAAACAGTCCTTGCTATTTACTTCATAGCCTCAAAAAATTTCCCGTATTCCCTAGGTACTAATCCTTTACCTACTCCGTGATTTTAAAAACGTGGTTTGGCCTCCTCATTTCATGTTTCTTCCAAAAATTAAAAGTGTCAAAACTTTATTTTTCCATTTGCCAAACCATAAAAAATATGTCATCCCAAAAATGCGAATCATTTTTTTTCAAATAAAAAAAATTGGAGTAGACAAGGACAACTACTTCTCTATCGGTTTCACCACCATTTATGTTTATAATGTCAGTTCGATAACTTACAACTAGGTGCAAACATCTACTCTATTCTTAATTTTTACAACTTACACTACACTATATAGGCAAAATCGCAACAAATAAGTGCGGAAGGATTGCAACGGCTTATAGCCGTTGCTAATTTGCAACGGCCCAAAGCCGTTGCAAAGCATGTTGTACAATAAGTTTCCATCTTTCCATGTTTCGCAACGGCTTTAGGCCATTCTAATTCGGATAGTAACTCCCTACCCCCCCCCCCCCCCGGGTTAAACCAGTACGCCCCCTTCATTTCCCAAAACCATCGTTTCCAAAATAAAAAAAATAAAAGAACAGAAAGCAAAAAAAACCTAAATCACTCTCGATCCCTAATCGAATCTTAGTTTCCAGTCCGCTTTCAAATTGAAGATTCCTGTTTCAATTGAAGACCCTACTCTCGATCCCTAATCGAATCTCAGTTTCCAGTCCGCTTTCAAATTGAAGATTCCTGTTTCAATTGAAGACCCTAGTCGAATCTCAGTTTCCAGTCCGATTCCAATTTGAACATTCCAATTTCAATTGAAGATCCTAATCTCGATTTCCCCAAGGTATGGAGCTGTTCTTCGTATCATTTGTCGTTGATCCGTTTGTCTGTAGAAAGCTGTCTGCAAGAAGTTTATCATACATACTGATATTTTCATCCAACTCATGAATTTGTTAGTTAGTATATTTAAATGGGACCTTCTTCTCCTTATTTAATTACTTAGTATATTTAAAGTTTGAAATTGAAGGTAAGAGGAACAATTAGTTTGATAATGGACTCTGGCCCGTTCTTGTAAGGAAAAAGATGTATATCGTTTTAGTGTAATTTGTCCTTTAAATTTGTTTGGCTTATTACTTTGTATTCCCCTTTGGGTTTTATCTAATTTTCAAGCTATTTCAACACAACATTCATCTTGATAATGTCAATGGGATAAGATCATATGGACTAGTAACTAGTTTCAATGAGAAACCCACCAATTATGCAATTAGTAGATCAAAAGTTTTGATTTTATGGTGCACTTTAGCCGAGTTGAATCTGTCAAAATGGACTAATCTAAGAGCCTAAGTCCACTTATGTTTCCCTCCCACAAGCCTACAACGCCCAGCAATTTTATCCAGAGTGGGGACCAGGTAGAAATTTGCAACAGCTTTACAAAATTAGGGCTTAGCCAGAAAGTGAGGAAAAAGTCATGTTTTTTTTATCCACTTCCCATGACCAAGATTTGCTAACCATGTCTGCCAAATGGAGTACAAGGACATAACCTTCCAAGTAATCTTAACTAATGGACATGAATTCAATTTTGGGAAACATAGCCATTCCAATATTTGGTACTCTTTTTTTAGGCTTTTCTTGTCTATTGCTTGACAATGTGATTGTGCACAGCCCAAGTAAAAACTGAGTCAAACACTTCAAACCTAAGCTTCTATTCTCATGATACTTCTTTTCTATTCTCTTGGTATGTGAACACTTAACCATTCCTCTATGATCATGTTTCCAATGTTGGAATTCTTCTTATCTAATCAAAGTTGATTAGTTTATCATAAGTTGGCTCAAATAGGATTCTTTATTTATTATATGTAGTTTCTTTTATAGCTCCAACGTGTTAGATAATTGGATGTGATCTTTGGGTTAGACACCAGATGTTGTGCAAGATGTTAAGGGGTAGCATCATGGATAAATATGCAATTTGTTCTTCTTCCTTTTTTCAATGAACACCAGCAAACAAAATAGTGGTACTTAAATGTATCATTAGTAATTGTCTACTAAAAGACGCATATAGAGAAGTATGGATAATGAGACATGTGATTGCTTGAAATCTCGTGTTACTTGAGAGTTAGATTTCAAACACTTATGTACTTTTAATCTTTTATACAATATTGTTGTAGGTTTTATTTCTAAAGTGATGTTGCAAATGTAAAAATCATTTAGCTATACTTCATAAGTCAAGAAAATCAGTTTTTTAGTATAAATCCAAATAAATCCTAACATCAAAGACAAATAGCCAAATATCAAATTTCCACTACATGTAAAGCATACAAATAAGGCTACGCTAGATAACAATGACTTCGCTTCAGCTTTCAAGGGCGGCTTATCACAAGTGAGATCCACAGATGAGGAGATAACAAAAATGAAAGAGTATTAATTAGTTAACCTAAGTCTTCCAAAACAGTAGCAAGATTGAATATGGGAAGAGAGCTCCTCCTCTTTTAATGATAAAATAACCAAAAATTGATAGAGCGTATTAAATGGTTCACCCAACTCTTCCAAAACAGTAGCAAGATAGGAATAAGAAAAGAGAGCTCCTCCTCATTTAATAATAAAATAACTGAGCATACCAAATCGAAAGTTAGGGGCATTCAAATGATGAAACTGGCAGCCCTTTCACATATTAACAAAAAAACGGAAAAATGAATTCAATTTCAATTACATATGAAATCACCTGACTTTCAAAGGATGATCATATTCAATCGATGCTTGACAAGACAATTATGGTTCTAAGGATGCTTCAAATTAATATATACATATATGTGTTTAAATTCATATACGTACAATTAGGGATTGAAGAGCACAAATCATAATATATTATATTTATAAAGCCTTAGAGAATTTTTTCGGCCCCGTCTGATAAGTATTATATATGATCATTATGTGAATGTTCATTTTATTAACAGAACGGACATTTGTATTCATCATATACAATATTTGTTGGATTTGTCCTTTGTATTGGACAAGTTACGAATACAATAGCGAATTAAATCTCGTAAATCATTTCATTTTAAGCGGTTCTCAAAATTTCGAAAGCGCTTCCTTTATGTTCCCGGTGTACACGATTGTGTACTGTCCAGGGAACTAAAGCGAAGTGCTGCCGAAATTTTGTTGAATCGTTTAAATTGAAAAGATTTACGCGATTTAATTACGTTATTGTATTTGTAATGGGAGGTAGGATGACCCACCAGCAAAAGTGTAAATGATCCATATACCAGCAGAATCTTTGGAATCCACTGTTCCTCTTGTAGTGTTGGTATAAAAGTTTGAATATATCCAAAGCTCTAAAATGTAGCTGAAAGCCATGACATATTACAGAAAAGACATGAACTTAGCAACCACAAATTAGAATTTTAATTTATTAAGTATTAGCTTCAAAGATTTGATCAAAGTAGGGAATGCTATCCTTGCGATGCAACATGCTAACGTAAAGTAGCAATCCAGTTCTATTTAATTTCTTGGTCGAAGAAAAATAATTAGTGTCCTGTTACATTTGATATATCAGGTCGGTATGTCTTCTAGCGTAGACAAACAGTGGATGAAAGAATCCGATCGTAGAACTGCGCGATATTTGGAAGGAGTGCAGAAGTTTATTAATTTCGTTGAGGAAAACGGTGGTAATAAGGAAATCTATTCTTGTCCTTGCGCTCGATGTCAGAATATGAAGAAGATTAAATTAGAGGACATTCATTTTCATTTGTTTAGATGGGGAATTGATCAAACGTATACTATTTGGCATTTTCACGGAGAAGAATTGACGGGAAAGGAAAAACAACCCATTAGTCAAGCCATGCATGTCGATGATGATGAATATCCCAGAATGGAAGATCTGATCAACGACGCCGATAAATTTCATCATTTTCAAACTACAAGTCAATTCCACGATAATGTTGAAGAACCGCCTATCATTGATTTTGAGTGGCAGACCGATCAAAGTAAGAAGTATAAATCACTTTTTGATAGTGCAAAAGAGCCATTGTATCCTTCATGTCCAAAAGGGATAACAAAATTGTACGCCATTGTGAAGCTAAATGGTTTGAAAACCCAATACGGTTTTTCCGACAATGGTGTGACCGCACTCCTCAAATTTATAAACGAGTTGATTCCTGAAGGTAACAGACTACCAGCAAAATATTCAGACATGAAGAAGATAATTAAACTAGTTGGGATGGATTATAAATCTTACGATGCTTGCGTTAATGACTGCATGTTATACTGGAAAGATGATGCAAACAGAGTTTCTTGTAGAATTTGCAATGAACCGAGATATAAGACAACATTTAACGAAGAAAAAAAGGCCACCAAGGTAGCACAAAAGATTTTGAGACATTTCCCTTTAATTTCTAGATTGAGGAGACTTTATACAATACCATGTATAGCAGAAGCTATGACTTGGCATAGTCGTGCAAAGTCAGATCCAGCTGTAATGCGTCACCCATGCGACACTTCACAGTGGCGAACTATAAATTCTTTTGATAAAACATTTGCCGTTGAACCACGAAATGTTACGTTTGGAATATCAACGGATGGTTTCAGTCCACATGCATCTCTAGGTAGTCGCTACAGTTGTTGGCCAGTAATTGTAGTACCATATAATCTTCCTCCATCAATGTGCATGAAAAGGGAGTTTTCAATGTTGACACTGTTGATTGCTGGACCAAAACAACCAGGAAAGGATATTGATGTTTATCTGCAACCGTTAATAGACGAGTTAAAGCAGCTATGGGAAGGAGTAGTGACTTTTGACTCGTTTAACAAAAATGAGTTCAAAATGAGAGCTAGGTTGTTGTGGGCAATTCACGATCATCCTGCATTTGGGACATTATCGAGGTGTACAACTCATGGCTACTTTGCATGTCCAACATGTGGAGAAGAAACTTGTTCTTATTATCTTCCTGCTAGTAAGAAGATGTGTTACATGGATCATCGAAGGTTTCTTCCTTCCAATCATAAGTTTCGAGATGAAAAATCAAAATTTAACAATAAACTAGAGCACCGTCGTCCTTCAAGGTCATTGATTGGTTATCAAGTTGAAGAGATGGTAGCGAATATCAAGATGAAAGTTAGTAAAGACAAACCTGAAATCGGTCGAAAACGGAAAAAGAAAGTCGAAGAAGAAGAATATGAAAATATTCCTGCATGGTACAGGAGGTCCATCCTCTTTGATTTGCCGTATTGGAAAGCAATTTTGATCCGACATAATATTGATGTTATGCATACAGAAAAGAATGTCACTGAACATCTCATTAGCACAATTTTAGGTCATAAAGACAAGTCAAAAGATGGCTTTAATGCACGGAAGGATTTGAAAAACATGGGTATAAAACAGAAATTGTGGGTGACGGAAGATCCCGAAAGAAATAAAATAGCTATGCTAGAAGCAACTTTCACCTTAAACAAGGAAGAAAAGTTACGATTTTGCACCATTTTGAGAAACTTGAAAGTACCTAGCAAATTCTCTTCGAACTTCCATAATAATGTGAGCATCAATTCTCTTGAACTGACAAATATGAAATCGCATGATTATCACGTCAATAATGCAACTATTACTTCCTGTACTGCTTCAACATTGTTATCCGCAACATAAGGATCTACGTAATGTTATACATCGCATGAGTCTATTCTTTAACATTTTATGCTCGAAGGTGATAAATAGAGAACATCTATTAAAAGCAAAGGCTAGTTTGGTGGAAGCCATGTGTGTGTTTGAGAAACATTTTCCACCTGCATTTTTTTGATATCAGCATCCATCTTATGGTTCATTTAGCCGACAAAGCATTGGCATGCGGTCCTGTTAGATATAGGTGGATGTATCCTTTTGAACGGTAAATTACTAATTTCACTTTTATTCACCATCGTTCGATTTAAACAACTACTGATTATTTATAATTTATATATTTCATAGGTTGATGAAAACATATAAAGGATATGTTCGCAACAAAAGATATATTGAGGGGTGTATTGCGGAAGGATATATTGTTCAAGAATCTAGTCTTTATTGCATGGAGTATATGGAGAAAGGAGGTGATGGCACTCATAAACATACCCGTGAGTTGTTTTTAGACGATGATGACGAGTTTGCTAGTGAGATGCCTATAGATAACGGTAAAGATATAACCTTAACCCAAATGCAGTACGAACAAGTTCGTAGATGGGTTCTTAACAAGCACGATGAGTTGGAAAAATGGGAGAAGTAAGTTTAAGAATTTGTCTTGAATTTCCATATCGTAAATCAATTTACTTATATGTTTTAAAATGTATATGTTGTAGGAGGTATGAAATCTATGTGAAAAATACTAAATCACAATCTCGTGGGGGAGTTACTCCTGCAGAAACTTGTCAGAGTTTTACTTTATGGTTACATGACGAGGTAAATACAACACCTTATTAAATATTTCACGTGCATTTAACTGATCTTACTCCTTCATGATCATACTTTCCACATATTGTTTTTGTTAGTTGGTGAGGATCAACGATGTTGAATCAACTCTTTGGCGGCTGGTGAACGAGCCGATGTTCAAGGCACACAGTTATATGAAGTACCAAGTAAATGGATTCAGATTTTCCCCGAAAAGTTACGAAGAGCGTTTGCTAACACAAGACAGCGGTGTGTGTATGAGAGCAATAAACAAATTTAGAGCGAGTGGGAAGGACAAAAATTACAAGGAAGCAGAAACCAAATATTACGGAGTTATTCAACAAATAATTGAGTTGGATTACGTTGACTTCAAACAAATGGTTTTTTTATTGTGATTGGGTAAAGGTTGAAGACAAGGTCAATGGTTGCAAGATTGATCCCATTTCAAACTTGATCATGGTTAACTTAGGGAAATTGAAGAGTAAAGATAGAGTGAATGATGAACCGTTTATTCTTGCATCGGAAGCGAGTCAAGTGTTCTACTCGAAAGATTTAAAAAATGATGGATGGTTTGTGGTTTTACACACACCAAAACGGTTGACTAGTAATGTAGATGACATTGAATATCCTATTGTCTATCAATCGGCTTTTGAAGATAATGAGAAGTTAGAAGACCTTACCAAATGCGTTTGTTGATATTAAATGCATTTCTTATGGGAATTGAGTGGAACCATTTCTTTGATGTATGAAGTGACTAGAAATTGTGTATAAAAAAATGTTGAATTTTACTTGCTATTTTCCACTTGAATAGATATGCATTTATTGCTCAGTAGTTGACATTCCTTTAGTGATTGTAATATCATAGTTTCATATTGGATATGCAATACAATTTGCATGTGAATGTTAGTGATACTTGGTGAGAAATAACGCTATCATTACTTTTTTTTGAAGAATCCTTGTTGTACTTATCTTTTATCGATGCAAATGAAGATGACTTTAGCAGCTCAGCGATATTATATTATGACTAGTCTATATGTTGTATGGCCATATGATTGTGATGATTTTTATATACATCTATATATTAAAGAAGTGTAGGTCTCCCTTCATGCTATAGTATAAAAGAGAGATAATCTGCTGCGCATATTGAGAGTAGCGCCTGGGGTCTTCCTGTCATAACTATCTGTTTCAGACGGTCCAGGTGTTTCTTCTTAAACTACTTCCAGTTCTAACTATATATTTAATGGTTCCTTTTTATTTTTCGAAATTTTTTTTAGTATAAAAGAGAGATATGGATTGTTTCAGCTGATTTAAAGCTATATTGCTTTAATTTTTATCGTTTATAGACAATCAAACCGATATGCTATGTGCGAATAACCGTTCCTTTTGTTAATGTGATAAGAATGCATAATTTTTTATTAACATATTATTACGATGTCCGCGTGTAAACAACAAACAATTAATGTGTGTATTCTTCATTTAATCAATAAATGTTGTGTACTGCATTATGGTTAGTCATTATTTATTTTCATCAAAGAAATCTATTTCGCTTTATGGTTATTACTTAATACCAAAACTATTTTTAATTTACATGTAAGTTGCAAAAGTACATAATGGGGATAGCCTTTTAGTCAAAAAGTACCAAAACTATTTCACTTTATGTCATATTTTTGATCATTTTCAACATCATATCTTAGGAAATTTTGGAATTATTTTTTTATTTTCTTCTTACGGCATTTTGGTCAAATATCCACCTTAAAAACCAGGGGATAGCCTTGTTTACTTGTGTATTTGTAAAAGTGAACTTTAAAAATAGGTCTCCATACCTCTCTTCATTTTCTGTCATCTAATGCGTGATCGATATTCAATTTCTTGGTTAAAATTAGCCTTCTTATCCCAGCATGGAGCTGGTGCTGGCCTCCGAATTCTTATTAGCAAATAACATCCAACTAATTTATTTATCAATATTTCTTTGTTTTATTTCAAAATCCTCCGCCTTCTTTAAGTAGACAGAATTATCACATTGCTTGCGGTTTCAAATACTCTTCGTACAATAATTGTCTCATGCAGTTAACAGTTATGTTTGGACTGCTCGTTAAGGTTCTACTATCTAAAATGATACTCTACTTCATTCTTCACAGTCAGTCTAGGGAATGCAATTTTAGGAACTTCATGCTACTATGTAGTAATAAATAAAATGAAAAATCAATTTAAAGTAGTTTTCAGTGTAAATTATAACATCAATTTTTATGGTAAGTTTTTAGTATCTAAATGCTACCATCGTGTGCTATCGTGTGCCAACCCTCCCATTCACCATATTCCTTCAAAGATCGGTTTTGGCTACTTACTTTGCCCTGTCTTCCCGATTGACCACGTGAGTATTTTCCCTTATTTATTTTTACAATTCGTCTACCGTGCTTTTAAAATTCGTCTACTATGCTCTTAGATTTACATTTTTTTTATTCTCTGTTGTCTTTGTGACTATAGTATATACAGGATGATGATAATTCCTTTTGTTAGCTTTAGAATTCCTTATGTTTGAGTAAATTCAAGGTCTTCTTCCAGAAAAGTTTGCCTCTTATTCGTGTTTAGAGGTACAGATATTGATATCCAGTAAGTTCCCAAGGGTAAGCTGATCTTGAATAGTATTCTAAGAAATGGTCATTGAAGCGGCAAGGCCTTCATCATTTTATTTACACTTGGAATTTGTTTCCCTTGCGTTTAGTTCATAAGATTTTATTTATAATTGATATCAGAATTTATGAAGGCTTTTCAGCGTCTACAAAAATGTATTATTTTGTTTTTCTCATTAAGATACAAGTGTATAGTTGTAATTTGAATCAACATTAAGCGTCGATGGGTTTGAGGATTTGTAATGACATTTGTTTTGGTTTATTTATTTGCTGTATTTGATAAATAATTGAAATTTATTGAATCAATTAATCCATTTTACCATGTTAACAAATTAAAATTTGGAATCAATGCTGTAACTGCAGATATGTATTTTAACCTTTGACTGTTTAATACACGAGAATAAAATATTTCTATGATACAATAGAAAACATTGCTTTAATTTTTTTTCATCTCTCTTTTACCTTATCTATGTTTACCTTAAGCCACCTGTAAAAGTAAAACATCTTTAAAAGTTGCAACATCCTCGCTTAATTGCTTTAAAAAAACATGCATTTACAGTTAGTCTAAATTCTGCGTTAAACTTTTTTTTTTGTAACATTGCATAATGTTTCCTACTGGTTATCAGGTAAACGTTTCTAAGGAGGGATTTATAATTTGTTATTAGGTTAGTTGGTTATCAGCTGAGGTCCTTTCTCTGGTTACCAAGTGAATGTTAATATAAAGTCTACTCACCCACACAATAATTGAATTCGTTATCAAGTAAATGTTAGCATTAGTTAGAATTTGATTTTCCCTTTTTAATTCCATGTCTATAAGGAGCGTCCTCATATAAAATAATTTTATTTATATTTCCTTCATGTAGATTAAAATAAAAACTTGTTCTTTTAAAATTTCAAATTTGGCTGATACCGGGACCATACGCCGACCATTGGACCACTCGATGGGGCCCATGTTCATGCAGCCAATTCGCTTTTGATTGTCCGATCGACGTTTGACTCGGCAACCTATGACTAAGGTGTGTGTGTAAGCTGCTTAGTGGACAGTCGCTTGCGAGAGAGGTGGATTTTTTTAGTTTCGGAATTTCGGGTGTTAGTTGCATGTGGGTCGTAATTCAGTTGACATACAAAGCGTTGGGATTTTATATAAGCAGTAGGAGTATTTGACAAGGTGAAAGTATCAAAGTCTAAGGGACGAGACATTTGTAGTCAACACTAGTGGACATTTTTATATTCTATTCTACTCTCTTCCTTCATGTAGTAGTTTACTACTAATTAATTAATACTGTTAATAGTGCAGTACAATGATTGAAAGCGGACGTGTCCAAAGGAATTAACACGTTGCATTGTTAATACTATACATATTATTGAAGAATGCTGAATTTTAAAATAATCAGCAGTTACAGGCCTACAACATAACAAAATGCATACAGTTGATACATGATCATCTTCTACAAACGAAACGGTATTTGTAGATAAAAGCAAAGATGGGTCAAAATAAAAAATCTTAAAGAGAACCCCCTAACCTAGTCACATCCCTTATAGGAATTACAACCTCAAAATATTTAAAACCGTTAATTTAAGTAAAATTTAAGCAATTTATGTGGATGTCAAAATTGTAGTGAAGCGATTTCTAGCGACTAGTGAGTTTGTTCTTTTTATTTCATCTTTCTGGGGTTGTTCTCGTGTGCCTTCAGTTTAAATATTACAGTTGGATAAAGTGTACACTGCACAAATAACATATGAGGTTTCAGTTTTTGCTATTTTTTATGTTTTACCAAGAATACATTCATAGTTTTAAGGAGGATTCCTCAGACCAAGCCATCCGATGGAACAGAATTTCTATGGAATATATGTATTATGCAAAGTTTACTGGTCTATACTGATTCTAATATTGTTGACTGTGACTTGTTTAAATTGACTGCTTACTGTTTAAATTAATTGATATTGGCGTGGACTGTGACTTGTTTAAATTAACTGCTTACTGTGACTGCTTACTACATAAACCAACTGCTTACCGTGTCTTATTTAAATGTATGCATATTTTAGTCCTGTATAAGCTAGCTGTGTATAAACTAACTGCTTACTGTGTATTTGAATCACTTACAATTTAATTTCTATTTTATTTTACTATGTTTTGATATAAATTCTGTGCAGATTTCCAGTTATTCAAGTATAAAATGTCAGAAGTTCGAGAAACTCCAACCAATTCTACGCAATCATCAGCTACACACCCTGAGAAGGTTGACACAAATGCTTATGGAGTCCCCATTTCAAAAAATGCGGGAAAAATAGGCAGCCGAATTGGTAAACTTGTGCGGAGTCATGTGCCGATATTGTACGAAAGTTGGGACAAAGTACCTGCAAAAATAAAAAATGATGTGTGGGTTGCATTGTTGGTAAGCGACAATATTTCAATATATCTTTCTATGTGCATGTATATTTTTATCACAATGCCTTGTTAAGTAATTCATAATATATTTTTGCAGAAACGTTTTGAACTTGATCCAGATACAAAAGAATTTTATTTCAAAAAAATGTGTGAGTCATTTAGGAGACATAAGAGTGAGTTGAGGACAAAATATTATGACAAATTCAACAATTATGATGATAGATTGAAAAATTGTCCACCCACTATTGGTTAAGATGACTGGGAAGGGTTTTTGAAGAATGAAGATAAACCCGGTGTGAGCGAGCGAACAGAGCTAGGCAAAAAAAAAAAAAAAAAAAAAAAAAAAAAAAAAACAGATCAATATACAACTATGGCCACCACACCGGTCGAACAAGTCATGCTGTCGTAGAACATGATCTGGTATGTTTTTCACTTTTAGTTTTACTATTTGTGTTGGTGGAATATATAACGGTTACTAATTATATTTAAGTCTGTACTGATCAATTAGTCTTCTTTTTAAGACAAGTCCGATGTTTATGAATTACTAAGCCTAGAAATTCATGGCAACTAGTTCGATGTTGATGTATGTGACTGTAATATGTATTTTAAATTATACAGTAATTATAAATGATACTGTATAATTACCCATTGTATTTTTTGTATGCAGTTTTTACTGTTATACAGTGATTAAATTTAATTTTATGGTGATTACATTATGACATTCACAGAAATGGAGTACATGACGGTTTAGTTTAGATTAAAATTTTCTAATTATATTAATATGTACTAAACCTGACATAAACATAATGTAATCAAGGACTTATTTACCTATAGTGTAAGTAATAACTAATAACTAATGTAAATAATTTTTAAAAATAAACATTGGTTAAAAGCTTTAACTAGGTAATTACCGCGGGACACGGCCATTGATAGCATAAACAGCAAAAAAGAGAGAACAAATGATGATCAGTTATGACAATTTAATCAGACATGAGAGTCCCAAATTATACTCATGTTAGATTTCATTTCTTGTTAAGTCCAGAGGAGATGAACCTTCCCTTTAAACTCTCTAACTGTCTTAACATGGCTCCTCTTCATGTTATTACTTAATTACTCCATTAACTATCTCTAATGCAACAATAGACAATGTTTTCCACCCACTCTATTATAGCATATTCCACCATGTAAAACCTGTAAAAGTTTGTGTACAAAAGGCTTTTTTAATCTTCTTCTTCATGGCCAGAATGAACCATAACTTGCATGTTTAATTAAATATAGTAGAGATGCTCTAATGAGTAGAGTACATTCTTTTTTTAATGTTTGGTCTCGATTAAGGAGATGGAGTTAATGTAGAAACCTTGATGCAATGACACTTGTATTCTTTTTATATCTTTAAGATGATTCAAATGGCATATTTGGTTAACTACACATATTTTATTCGGTTTAACGTGCATGTGGTTAAATACACATGAAGGTAGGTATGTAGAAATGATGCCTTGAAGACAACAAAAGGAAAGCATTTATTTTTCATGCATGTTCATGGTTAATAGGGAAAGAACTGTTCCGATATAAACTGTTCCGATATAAACTTGTTAGACCAAAAAATGGTCCTAACACCCAAATCGTCGTATTTTGAGCATAGGATATGAAGAAATAACTGAAAAATAGAGAAAAAAGCAAGACAACGAGATTTTTATAGTGGTTCGGCGTTAACGAGCCTACGTCCACTTCATATTTTCTCATTTCGCTCATAGATTACAATTACAATGAATATTGTCTTTCAATCACTTGAATTCAATGAATAATTCTCTCTGAATCCATTGAATTTATTGAGGAAGATAGTGGTGATTCATGGAGAAGTGTTGGCCATGGCAGCCATGGATGAGGAGATGCCAAAAAAATCCCCTGAAAATGCCATCTGAAGGCGTATTTATAGCTGTAGGAAAGCTCCTGGGAGGACTGGGTCGTGGTAGGACACGTGGCAGGCGATCCATGAAAGTAGGAGCAGGAATAGCCTTAAGAATAGGTCAAAACAGTGCGCTTATCTGTAGGTTCGGTGGTCGGATCGTGGTAATGGGATTGGATCGTGGTCACGGTACGCACCACGAACGGGTCGTGGTCAGAGGGAGCGAGCAGGGTGGTGACGAGTCGGATCGTGACGCGTGAGGGGCGATCCGAGGGGGGCGATCCGATCGACGGCGAGCTGATGGGGGCGATCCGATGCGATGGCCTGAGTCTTCGATGCTAGATTACACCCATTCACGGAAACGGGCATAACTTTCAAATCGTAAGGCCGATTGAGGCAAACCAAAGCTCAAACTGAAGTTAATTCAAAGGGCTACGAGTATTTGAGGTGAATAGATCCAAATGAGGTCATTTGATAGGGGTTTCGGGCCAGTTTATACTGGTGTTGTGATTTTGACCAAACTGCCTTGTGTCTTCTGATGATGCTTCCAATGCCAGAGAGCGATGTTATCCAGAGATTCCATATCAGACAGTATTTACCAAGAGGTGTGTCAACATGATCTTTGCTTTGGGTAGCCTGGTCACAAAGCAGGCTAACATTTTGCCCCCCAAAGTACACCTTATCGAAGATGAGATGTGCTTTGAATATGTTGAGCTAAATCTCTCTGGAACATCATTTATCCTTGAGAAGGCTTCATCCAACTACTGCATTGCTTCCCTGGGAGATAGTCAGGCCAAGCTCCACGGAAGGAGTATTCGAGACGATCAAGAAATTGTTTAAACCTTGTCGGATCAAAAGATCTAATTCATCCGTCAGAAGTCATGCTAAATAGTCGGCTCCCGAGCGTGATCCTACACGCATAGGTCGTCGCCCAACAACATCATCACTCTATGCAAGCCAAGTGCGTGGTAGGGTTGGACTTTCTTTTACATATGAGTTAATAAATGAAGTAGCCACCCAAATCATGGGGAGATGTAAGAATCTTTGGGCTCTGAGCTAACAACTGGACTGTTGGGATAAAGCACATCAGAATCAACATACGAATTTGTCATTTGTACTCAAGATTGGACTAGCCTGATATCTTGATATTGATTCAGGATCTTAAAATCGCATTGAATCGTAATAGTAAGGAATTCAAAAGCCATGATCACTCTGGATCGTAGTCGAGAGAATCCACAACTGTTACGGATCATTTCTTAATCCAATATTCACATATGAAGTAGTCAGTAAGGGACGTTATTAAAATTATGTGGACCAGTGTCTATAGGATTGTCACCATCGCAAGGTAGTAGATAGGTTTGTCACACCTTCCATTTGGTGTAATTTGAGTCTTTAAGTTCACATTCGATCCACAAGCTAGCTCGCTTGGTCGGCAAAGATGAGTAAGTTTGTACTCCGGAGGCATGACGTACATGTTTTGAATCCCATTTCATGCCAGGATTATCTTCAAAGTTAGTCTATGAACCGACACTTGTGCTCTCAGTGCCATCGGAGGACAAGCGAGGTCAGTACTTATGCCCCCAGTATCGATGGGGGTTGAGTTGAGTCAATAAGGCATTTAATCTTGAAGATTTTATACTTCCTGTCGTTGCATCTGGTAAGAGTTGCAGGTTCAGCAATCTTAGCCGACCCAGATCATTCTGTACTGCTTCTCAATTTAGCAAAAATCGGAATTGTATATGCGAATGGTTGAACCACACTTGCTTTGATATCATCTCTTCTCTTTAGTCAGATAGTGAGGATTGCCTCATTGGGCATCAGCGACTTCGGTTACTCTCATCAGATCGATTGCGGAGTCAAGTAAGGTTGTTGAATGCGAATGAATAAATGTCGTTATGAAGTTAGTTGGGCTCCATCGTTTATGCTTTAGCATAGTCCGAAATGGTTATCACAGTCTTATTGAGTCTCTTTCTCATGCTCGGTTCAATCGGGCTTGACAAACAAGATCATGGGCTCGATAAGTGGTATAGATTCTCTTTGGAATTGCACATTCTTGTCGTTGTTTTCTAGGGCTTTTCCTTTGTCCTTATCATTTCGGGAATTAGAAGGTACTCCATTCTTTAGTCAGGAAGGCATCTAGGTCATTCGTCTCGACGCTAACACCTTTTTGTAATGAAAGTCTATCGACTTCAGGGTTGAATTCATCAAAATCTCTGAGCAAGTCTTGTTATAGAGAAAATTTAAAGTCCGGGGGAATAATAGAGGATCCTGACGTCCCATGTGTGAGGGCTGTAATTGTTGTTATCCATATCATCTCGAGAAGTGCCGCCTCTCGAGAGGCGCCGAATCAAACTAGCGAGCAGGTTGCCATCAAAGAATTGATGCACATTATCAAGATCCTGGCTGGTGCCCCCAGCATCGAATCTGAGATTACAAAGGGGGTCTTTGCTGATTTCTTGTTTCCACGTCGATATTGCCCCCGGGTCATGTTTCGAGTCATTCGACCTGACCGGGTTCCTGTTTTTCGAATTGTTGCGTTCTTTCTTGGAGCTGAGTATGAAATGTCGCTCGAGTATTCATTCGAGTTGGAGTTAAAACTGGTCGTGCATGATCTGTGTTTGTCACAATTCTTGCATTCTCATCTAGGATGTTGCAGGTAGTTATTCCCTTGCCCATGTTTCCATCTACGACGTTTTGAATCGAAGCTGCACGTTGTGTGACTGCTGATTGGTTCGTGTTCATCTCGGGTGTTCCCACTTGCTTTCTGCATGAAGGGAGAGGTTGGAGGCGAAATAGCTGCATCTTGTCCAATTGCTGTATGGGATATATCCAGCCTTATATGAGCTTCCCATTCTAGAAGTCGGTTGGGATCAGCAGATGGACATTCTCTTTGCATTTGTTTCTTGGTCCTCAAGGGGGCCTGTTAGGATCACAACACAAGTTAAACACAGGCACTTAAGTTATGTTGTTTGTAAATATTTTCAATAGCCATGGCCCCAGTTATAGGGTAAGTGCGAAAGACATGCGGTCGGATCACTTCCCTTTCGAATTCAGACATGTATACATGAGAAGAGGAAGTCACTTTCAGAATTCAAGCGATCATACTATCCAAGCATGGAGTAGGACGTGTTTGGGACGGTAAAAGAAGCCTGTAATTCATAAATGCCCGACATTGCATATGAAATTCCATTTCTTTTTGTACTGCTGTGTTCGTGTGCTGCCCCCCATTCCCGGAAACGAGTAGTTCGAGCTCCATTTTCATTCTTGGTCCCAGTCGTGTGACGGGATAGGATCCCTTGAGTGGCATATGTCGTCATGCATTTATACTCTCCTGATCCTTCAGCGGAGCAGAAATTATGGGGGGTGCTGAGTCTCCAGCACCTTTCTCAGCGCTTAATCATAGACGCTTTCATACTCTCCTGGCGGTCGCCAAGGTTAGAGTTCGAACTCAGTTGTTCTGTCGCTCCCCGATCCTTCAGCGGGGTAAGAGTTCTTTCTCAGCGCTCAATCGGAGACGCTTTTATACTCTCCTGGCGTTCGCCAAGGTTAGAGTTCAGACTCAGCTGTTCAGTCGCTCCCCGATCCTTCAGCGGGGTGAGAGTCCTTTCGCATTATCCTGTACCTGCGAGCATTCCATAATTAGTTATGCATTTAAACATTTGAAACGCAAATAAGCAAACAAGTCATGAAACATTATAAGTTATCAGTGCAACTTATAAGTGAAAGTGCAGTAAAGTAGTATGTATGTATAGGCATGCCCCCAATCAATCATTAACTTAGTGTCTGGCCAGGTCTTGTTGAGGATTGATTAGGACCATAACTGTGTTGCCCCCATGTCGGGACATGGAGGATTTGGGATCAGCTTCCATCCTGCCCCCCCGATCCTTTAACGGGGGAGGAATTTTCCCGAGGCGCTAAGTCTCTAGCGCTTTTATACTCTCCCGATCCTTCAGCGGGTTAGAGTTGCTGGGGCGCTGAATCTCTAGCGCTTTTATACTCTCCCGATCCTTCAGCGGGTTAGAGTTCGAGCTCGGTTCATGATCTGCTCAACGATCCTTCAGCGGAGCAGAAGTTCTCAGCGCTAAATCATAGACGCTTTTATACTCTCTCTCGACTCTGGAGAGTTAGAGTTGGGACTCAGCTGTTCCATCGCTCCCCGATCCTTCAGCGGGGTAAGAGTCCTTTCTCAGCGCCAAATCATGGACGCTTTTATACTCTCTCTCGACTCTGGAGAGTTAGAGTTACGGATCAAGCGATCTGCAATCATGCACGCTCATCAAACTCGTCCTAGGTTTACATTTTAATCCAAGCTCCGAGGATTAAAACCAGTCGGACAAGCAGTTGGAGCATTTGCTAAGGCTTTGAGTTCCTCCGAACAGTCTACGGGAGGAATGGTTGGCACCAGACTTCGGGTACCTGCATTATTCACACCGCACGAATTAGTCACGTCAGTAACTCGGAAAGCATGTGAAAGCAAATTTTATGATTGAAAAGTAAGCAAATTAAGAGGTAGTGTTGCCTCCTTTATTTGAATTCATGTAATTTGGTGGCGTCGAGCATAGGATCGAGCCATGTAGGCGGTCACACCGCGTCCATCTGGAGTCGGACTATGACTTTGTAACTCAATGATTTATGTTCAATTGTCTTGTGGTCTGCCACGTGTGAGCCAAGGATTGGATGGTCATCCCGGATCCACCTTGAGCTATACAGCATTTTTTAGACGAAGAGCGTGGCTTTGTAAACGAGCAGTTCAGTCGAGCTCGTTATAGTATTGCTCTATGGCTCTATATGCGGGTGTTACAAGTTTGATCGGTAGCAAATCCTGGATACCTACACCATCCACATATTAATTCATCTGAGTTAATTACATCAATAACTCATAAATCATGCAAATATAAGAGTCATGGTTATAGAATAATCCTGTTAAAGGAATAAGTATCATTCTGAGTGAAAAATGGCGTTGCATATCCATTGCAGGTCCATTTTGCTTCGCCCTATCTCTGTCAATAAAGGGCTTGATCGGGGTCTTGAGATGGCAAAGGCGGCTAGGTAGGTACTATAAGCGAGTAATGAGGTCGCATCTCCTTCAAATCGCCTTTTTGCCCCCGTGCTGAGGGTAAGGATAGAGTGTCAGGAAGTCATGACTGGATTGCTAATGGTAGCACGTCTTTGCATTGGTGTTAGGTTGTAAATTAGCATGAGAACAATGGATTCATGCTTATAGAAATTTTTGCACTTTCCATGCTAGGAAATAGGATATTACTGCTGGTGGGATAATCATATCACATAAATTTGCTGATATACCCTCGATCCCATATCGGGGACAAGGGTTGGTGCGCCGACAATCAACCAGCATTCATGCGTAAGCATTCTAGATCTTCAACTCGCTAACTTTCAGGCAAGACTAAGTCAATTGGCCAGGCAAATTCTTGATGTATCAGCTCCAAATTAGATGATGTAATCTCGAGCAATTTATGCTCAAATCTGTAGTTGCCCCCAGCCTTAGGGGAGTGAGTCACTTGGCAGATAATCGATGAAAAGAGTGGAAGGATGAGTCTTCACTTTCTAACTTCAGAACGCCGTTGGCCAGAAGTTTCATTCATGTACATCTCCCATCTAATGGGTGGCTGACTGGTGATTTGGTCGAATCATTTAGGGCGGTGAATTTGGCAATTGCATTCGTTGGTGTTTGTTTTGGGACAACCTTCCAAGAGAAATAGGCAATGTCGAATTGCATGTCATACCTCGAGGCATAAAGAACGATTGCACGCCTTTCACTTCACCTTGTTAGATGCATTTTGTGCTGTAGGAAGTTTATCATGGAGTTAACCATGACTCTCTTCCGGGTTTGGTCTCCAACGTTGGATCAACTTCCATCTGATCAATGGTTGTATTTCATAGTGTCTTGATGGGGATCATCTCTATCTTTTCTATATTGTCGGACCCTTTTAACTTGGCCGGATTATCCGCCTTCTGACCTTCTGCTCGCAGGACATGAGATATGTTGTAACGTTCCAATTCGTCCAACAACCCTTCTTCCGGTTCTAGGTAAGCTGCGAGTGGTGGTTCCTTCGTCTGGAATTCCTTTCGAGCCTGGCGAACAGCAATGTGAAAGTCAAAAAATATGCTTAATGCCAATATTCCCCACTCCTTAGCGAGTTTCAATTCGATAATCAGGGTGACGTCTTCGGAGCCGTTGTTAGTAGCGGAGAATTTCAACCGCAAGGCATAGTAAATTGACCGCCCTTTAGGGGTTATTAATAAGACACCGGCGTCGGACAGTCAATCATTCTTTGCACCGTCTGATTACATCTTCCAGGTGCATCTTCTACATCTGCCACATCCTCTTCGGGAGTGGTACATTCAGCGACGTAGTCGGTTAATGCTTGCCCTCGTATGGACTTCTTTAGGAGGGAGTTAGTGAGGGTGCATACCATCGGATGAACTTGGAAGTAATGGGGGAGCTTTCTTAGAGCAATCAGCAAGCTGTAGATGAGTTTTTCAATCTTTGGGTATACCATGACTACTTTCTCGCTCACATTATTGACTAGTTTTCAGACCTTATCCTTCTTACACACAAGTGGTGCCAACTTTCATGCCAAGCTTCAGACGCCTTTAATTCTTTGTTGTTCATGGCTAACTGTGAGGCCTGTAGGTTCATTCCAGATATTGAACATCTCTGTCAGATTCGAAACGTGGTAGATTGACCGCTCGGACTCCATAAGACTATCACCTACATGGACTTCCATGGGCCTTGCACTTTGATTGTGGACCATGTAATTCAGTAAGCACTGGTAAGTTGCCTCGGCATCCTTCGGTCGGCGTCACCAATCGGAACACGTGTAGTTGCATCATTAGATGTCACCCTTCTGCATCCCGAATGATGATCCTTGCTGGGATCTAGATTTTCAGACAGATCCTTGTGCAATTCCTTTTGTGATGCTCCCATTATTCGCAATATTGATACCTCCTTCACACTCCATTTCATCTAGAGGGGAAGCATCTTTGGTTTTCACGCCATCTTTGTTGGGTAGCATGGTCCATCCAGCTGAATAGTCGGCTTCTCCAATAACTTGGCCACCACAGACCATTCTCGCTCCATCTTCGGTTGGCATATTTAGCAATAGGCTCTAGGGTGCAATGTAGGCTCTGAATTCTGTTGGAGCTGGTCTATCTGAATCTTGATCAGATGAGCTTGAACATGATAGCATAGCTTGTGAGGCTTCAAGTAAGGTTCGTATATCCTATCACAACTGTTGTATGAAGTGGAGAGCTAATGGTTGATTCATATTTGCGTTGATCTCAAATTCTCACTTCTTGACCAATGTCATATGGTGGCTGGTGAGCAGTCAAGTTGTTATCATCCCAGCAATGATCCATATATCCAATCACGGCCTGCGGAGGTTCAATTGGTTCCTAACTCTGGGGACCAAAGTACATCGATCTAACCCTTGGACACGTGGAAATCAATCTATCTCGATGCGGTTGACGGCAAATAGGTGAACCGTAGGACATACGTTTTTCACCATGCCATTCAAGCGAAGGGTAACTTTGTAGTGCTAGGGCCCTTACTTGCCGTCGGGTATCCCATTATTGAGAATCATGGTCATTGGGATCTTTTGAGTCATCCTTAGAATAGTATCCGGGTTGCTCTATGTCAACGTCATCTGGGATTTCGCCTGTAGGACAGGTTTAAGTCATGTAAGCTAGGTGATCACTATTCGCTCAGGAGCATCATCAGTTGCATTTGGGAAATATGCACACCATTGGAGCTCTGGAAGAGAAGGCTGTTATGAGACCATCATTATTTTGTATACTGCCATAGCCAGCGTGTCGAATCTTTTCAACAACTCCTCACATTCAATAACATCGGTAGATATAGGTCATGGCTTCTGGAAAGAATCCTCAGAATACCTACCGAATCTTGGTTGATAAGCATTTGTGATAATTGTGGGTCAGAATGTACTCCTCGCCGAAGGCGAGCCGTGCTCCGAGCCGAAGGCGAGGCCGTCAGCGGGTCCGGGCGCAGCGCCGGCGGGGGTCCGGGGCCCCGCAGTCCTTTTCTGAAATGATCTGAAAAATACATTTTTTCAAAAAAAAATGTCACTTTTTTTTGGGTCGGATCGCGGCCCTTGTTCGTCACCACTTTTCTGGGTCGCGGTTCGCTACTGTCGTCTGGTTCGTGGCTTCGGATCGTCAATTAATCAACGTCTTCGGATCGGATCGCGGATCCTACACCAGGTCGGGTCGTGAAGGTCACTCTGGGCTCGGGTCGTGGGGGTCGTTCCGCCAACTACGAATCGGATCGTGATGGCTCTTTGGGCTCCGTTCGTGGAGGTCGTTCCGCGAATCGCAAATCGGATCGTGATACCCCCTGCGATCCGCGAACCGAGAACCGGCCACCTGCTCTAACCTGCTCCTGTGCATTTTCTTTATAATCCTCATTCGATTCTCAGTGAAAGCACCAAAATGTTAGACCAAAAAATGGTCCTAACACCCAAATCGTCGTATTTTGAGCATAGGATATGAAGAAATAACTGAAAAATAGAGAAAAAAGCAAGACAACGAGATTTTTATAGTGGTTCGGCGTTAACGAGCCTACGTCCACTTCATATTTTCTCATTTCGCTCATAGATTACAATTACAATGAATATTGTCTTTCAATCACTTGAATTCAATGAATAATTCTCTCTGAATCCATTGAATTTATTGAGGAAGATAGTGGTGATTCATGGAGAAGTGTTGGCCATGGCAGCCATGGATGAGGAGATGCCAAAAAAATCCCCTGAAAATGCCATCTGAAGGCGTATTTATAGCTGTAGGAAAGCTCCTGGGAGGACTGGGTCGTGGTAGGACACGTGGCAGGCGATCCATGAAAGTAGGAGCAGGAATAGCCTTAAGAATAGGTCAAAACAGTGCGCTTATCTGTAGGTTCGGTGGTCGGATCGTGGTAATGGGATTGGATCGTGGTCACGGTACGCACCACGAACGGGTCGTGGTCAGAGGGAGCGAGCAGGGTGGTGACGAGTCGGATCGTGACGCGTGAGGGGCGATCCGAGGGGGGCGATCCGATCGAGGGCGAGCTGATGGGGGCGATCCGATGCGATGGCCTGAGTCTTCGATGCTAGATTACACCCATTCACGGAAACGGGCATAACTTTCAAATCGTAAGGCTGATTGAGGCAAACCAAAGCTCAAACTGAAGTTAATTCAAAGGGCTACGAGTATTTGAGGTGAATAGATCCAAATGAGGTCATTTGATAGGGGTTTCGGGCCAGTTTATACTGGTGTTGTGATTTTGACCAAACTGCCTTGTGTCTTCTGATGATGCTTCCAATGCCAGAGAGCGATGTTATCCAGAGATTCCATATCAGACAGTATTTACCAAGAGGTGTGTCAACATGATCTTTGCTTTGGGTAGCCTGGTCACAAAGCAGGCTAACAAAACTCATGTTTATCATACAAATTGTATGTTATTAGGAATCATGTTAGTGCATATTATTCATTATGCAGCCACTATTTATTCACGTCTTTCATAATTATGGATTGTTGACATATAATTACTTTGGGTTTCATTATCATACAAATTTAATCATAGTTTTATGATTATTAATTATACAGTATCATTTAAAATCATGGCAAATTTAGTTTGGGTTTCATCATACTATATACATTTTAGTGGCAAAGTAATTATAAAATCATTGACATAATGTAATCATGACATAAACATCATAAATGAAGAACATGATTTAGTATGTTTATGAATTACTAAGCCTAGAAAATTACACATGACGGAACAAAATATGAGTTGAAGTTTGTATAATTAGTCCTTTGATAAAACAAAATGGATTTCTAAACATTACATGTCTAAATATTTATTATTTGATTGCAGGCCATTGCAAATCCGGAAAAAGAAATAACACGTCGTGAAGTATGGGAGAAAACTCATACAAAAAAGGATGGAAGCATATCCGATTCGACTTCTCCATACTTTGTAAGTTAGCAAAATTAAAACAAAAGGTTTGCTATTTATACAAAAAAGGATGGAAGCTTATTTAAATTAGCCACTATTTAAATTTATTCAATCTTTCTATTTTAGGTTTATTGTAAGTTAGCAGGACCTTAAAGCTGTCTTTCATGCTTATTTGCAAAGTGTCATACCATCGAACGACAAAATCATGCCCACTGCTCAATGATTATATGAACTACTTTTTTTTTCTCCAAGTTAAAGTCAGACAGTTGTCTTTTTAAAATTAAAATTAAATAAAATACAGGAATATATAGGAATATTATACACGAAAAAATCTCAAATTAGTTTATCTACTCCCAGAAGACCCTACTCATATCAATAGTGTAAATAAAATGTAAGACAAGATGTATGCCATTTTATACTATTATGTCAATTTGATTTGTTTTTTCTGCTTTTTGCGTTTCATTTTTCCTGCTGCCTTTGTACTCTTTGACCTCTATTCCTTCTTTTGCTTTTTATTGTATATGTTTGCTTTTATGTAGACAAATTTACTGTTGCATCTTCCCCCATTCAGCATTCCTTTTCAGTGCAAATCAAAAAAGGATGTCATTCTAACTATATGTATATATATATTTATGCTTCATGCTCAGGATAAAATTGCGAAGGCAAAGGAAGTAATCAAAGATTGTGAGGAAGATGAGTTGCCGCTGGATGAAGACATCCTGTCACAAGTTTTGGAAAGGATAAAAGGGGTCGAACTCGTAGTATTGGAACCAAGATATCAAGGACCCAAGTTAAGGCCTCCAAAATTGCACGCAAACAAACTAAAATTGCTGAACAAGGATCGAAAAACATGGATGATAGGATGACCACTGTAGAGGGTGCATTGAAGAGTTTAGTGGAATTGGTTAAGGGAAAATATGAGAAGCAACCAGACAATGCTTCGAATGAAGGAGGAAGTGGTGCAGCTCACGATGTAGTTGAAAGAGTGCCTGACAAGGACATTGGCAATCCACATAATTCTTCCGATTCGGTAAGTTTGAAGTGTGAAATCTTAAACTTTAATCTGGAGGTCATTGCGACAGGTATAGTGTGTAGAGGTGCGATGGGTTCGATTATTCATGGAAAAGCTGTACCGCCAACACATGAGAAGTTGGTTATGGACAACATACTAATGCCAGATGAACACACAACCAAGCATAACCATCCGCTTGCTACGACTTTTGACGAAGTTGGAGTTGGCGGCTTTGTGTGCCATCCGAAAATTCTTATTTGATATATGTAGTCGCGGGATCGTAGGTATTGATTTAACTAGTAATTTAATTTAAGGTCACCTGTAATTTTGTTGAAATCTGACCTTCGTAGTTAACAAATCGTCACTTGATCCATTTTTGAAATTTATGTCCGGCCGCTAATACGCTTCTGATTTATTCTAGAAATTCCCATGAGAATTTTGTTGAAATCTTCATTTACTATTTTTTTTCTTCAGCTAATAATACTTCTCTTGTGCAGGAAGCACCTGCAGTCAATGATTCGTCAGTTGAAGGAGGTAAGTTGTATTTGTTATTGTTTTGAATTTTGTTGAACTTGGTAATTTACGTTAAACATATCACTGTCACCCATGTTCAAAATTTTGACCTGAATTTACACTAAACGTATCACTGTCACCCATGTTTGAAATTCATTTATTATTCCAAAATTATTTTTCCAAACAACATTTATTGTTTTCAACAAATACCATATCTTCTTTTAGCATTATTTTAGACCTTTATTTCATACGAACACTGAAAAAACTTGTAAGAAGTGAGTAAATTTAATCAAAATTGTCAAGATCTTTTCGTCAAAAATTTGCAAAATGTGAACATATATAGACCTACTATTTTTAATGTAGATAAAATATGTCGTTTAAACGAGATCAGAGAAAAAAGGATAAACTGTATTACTGTAATATCAAAAATTCGAAAAATATGATCGTCAAAGCAAGTAATTTTTATTTTCACAAAATACGAAGCAGAAATTTAAATGTGTATATCGATAACCAAAATTGCACTTTTTCTCAGCACAAATGAGTTAATATTAAAATAAAGAGGTGAAATACGATTATACCTTGGAGAACGTACGCATCTTTCTGTTAAGAACCTTAAAGAATACGTTTCATGGAATCATGATGCGTCTATTCAGATAGGTTTGCACACTTATTTGGCAACTACTTGCTGCAAAATGGTTTATAAGTTACTTTTCTTAAAAGCAATTCATAAGTCATAAGCAACTATTTATTTTTCACAAAATTAGTAGAAATTTCAATTTACAAGTTCAACCGGCTGATAAATAAAAGACTGAAAATTTTAAATTCACAAAATCTACCTGAAGTTTTTCAATTCAATTTAATCTACGTAACAGTGTTGGATTTAGCGAAAAGGATAAGATCATCAATAAACATTAAAGTAGAAATCATATGAGACTTACATATAGGATGCAAGACAACCTCTATATGCTTATTGCGGGTATTTTAGTTTATAATCCTTAGATTAAATATTTAGCTCATCAAGAAAATTGATAACATTTGATATCTCCCTTTTGAAAATACAAAATTTTGCATGCTCTTTTATTTTCTGTTCTCTAAACAGAAAATAATATTTTATTTTATTTTCTAATTTTTTTTAAAGAGTACTTTGCAATGTGACTGAAACAAAATGAAAAAAGAGGATATAGGAACCTAATTAATTTCTTTATGGTTTATAGGTTTATACAACCAAAAGTAGAATTATAGGTTTATACAACCAAAAGTAGAATTATAGGCTTACCATTCTGTGCCTTGCGGGCTTACCATTCTGTGCCTTGCGCGCACCATTGAATATAGGTTTATACAACCAAAAGTAGATTTAACACCTCTTTATGGTGTAGTTCCCATAGAATCCTTTATTTACGAAAGATTTAGCATGGGTTACATTACCGTTACTGATAAATCCCTATATAGTGCTCCCAATAATCTCCGAAATCATGCTCATGTAAAAAACAAGTGAAAATAATTCAGATGTCGGTGAACTAAATTTGGGAAGATCATTCGGAAGAAACTTTATCCACTTGCATATAATTTATGTTGATAACTCCATATAGGTTTTGTAACGGACCCTTTGGTTAGGCTGCTAGGCCCTTTTCGTAGTGGTTTGAACTTTTAAATTTATTATGGTGAATTACCAAGTAAATCACTTAATGAATAACTTATCGAATTTTTCAAGAGGATTTTGGAAATTTGTATGATTGTGATCGTCTTAGGAAACCATCGATGGGTTATAAGCTATGGGGTTTTGGATATATAGGAAAAACCTTCAACGTCGGTACTTCAATCCTTTGAGTGGATTTTAAGCATATTGCTCCATTTGCTACCTTTCAAAAGGGCTGAGAGCTTATTTTGTCTTATGAAGTAATTCCTTTTGTTACCTTGAATGTCGATTCTTAAGCGAATACTTTGGGCTTCATGGCCGAGTTGAATCCTTCTTATGAGTTGATTCTTGCCTGATACAGTGATACCCTAGGTTTTCTTAAAATGTAACACCCCGAATTTCAGTTAATATTAACATTCACAAATAAAATAATAACTAATCCCAGATGTGGGAATTAGGGGAAACGGGTTGCGCCATTGCGTTCGTCTCGGAAAAATACGCGAAATAGAGTCCGAGTTTTCGAAAATCGGAGTCCGTATGAAGAAGATATGGACGAACGAAGTTAGGCAGAAAAACCGAAAACAAGCCAGAATGCACTGGCGCACTTGTGAAGTGCGCCAGCACAAAAATACACTGGCGCACTTGGGAAGTCCGCCCGTGTCGAGCCAGAAACCTGCACAGCTTCCTGGTTTGACCCTGGCTGGCCTGGTGCACCTGTTTTGGTTCTCTAGTCTGTTCTGCTGACCTATGACGATTTTTGATGGTTTAGATCTAAATTAGGGTTAATCTAAGGGCCTAAACTACATCCTAAATCTATAAATACACCCTAAGACTACCCTAATCCATACTAAAAATAGATACAATGTCATCATGCCGTCAAAATACAATTAGAAGGAGCCTCCATCACATTTTAGAAGAAGATAGCTTCTCAAATCAACTTCTAATCAACTCTAGCAACTTAATCTTCTTCATAGGAGTGCTAATCAACAAGTTGTGAGTTTCTATGCCTTTAGCAAGCAATTGCTAAACTAATTATGATAGGATGCAATGAGGTTATGGTTATGAATGTGGATCAATGCAAGTTATGTTATCATATGCTATGTGCTCATGATGTTAGTTATGCAAGTTTTATGCTATATGCTAGTTATGCAAGTTTTATGCTATATGTTAATGATGCTAGTTATGCAAATCACTATGATAAACATTGATCCATTATGACACCATGTTATGCAAGTTTGGTGTTTGATTATATGCAAGTTCATATATGACATGTTATGCAAGTTTGGTGTTTGATTATATGTAAGTTCATATATGACATGTTATGCAAGTTTGGTGTTAGATTATATGTAAGTTCATATATGACATGTTATGCAAGTTTGGTGTTTGATTATATGCAAGTTCATAGATGACATGTTATGCAAGTTTGGTGTTTGATTATATGCAAGTAACATGTGCAAGTTTACACCTTTGTATGATATGCACACATATGCAAGTTTACCCCTTTGTATGTCATGCATATATATGCATGTTTACCCCTTTTTATGATATGAGTAACATATGCAAGTTCATCCCTTTTTAGACCCATGACATGTATGCAAGTTTATCCCTTTATGATAGGTCGATGACATGAACATCTATGCAAGTTACCCTCTTTATGACATATGTGATTCATGCAAGTTTGGGTTGATTATTTATGCTAGTTGGGTTTGATGCTATGGTCATATATGCAAGTTGACACCTTTAAAACCCATGTTGATGCTAATGTTATGATAAGTTGAACCCATTGTATTTGTGATGAATCTTCCCTTTTAAGTATGTCATGTTAGCGTATTACGTGGGGAACGATGGGGTTAATATTCATGTTAACAAAATTGTGGTGAAATTGGTATGATGTTGCATACCATAAGTGGATGGACATAATTGAGTCAATTATGTACATCATTAAATTGGAATTAATTAGGGAAAATTAATTCAAAATATGGGGGTGATTAATTAGGTGTAATTAATCGACTAAGACACGAGGTTGGACCCTTTTGTAGCATAAGACTGCCCGGACCCGACCGGCAAATCCAGCAGCTACAAATGATTGGCCCAATGTGAGAGATCTTAGGCATAAACTAAATATGTGACAAGTGTAAAGACACGAGGTTAGACACTATTATGGCGTAAGGCTGCCCGGACCCGACCGGCAAATCCAGCTGCCATAAAAGACAGTCTAATGTGAGAGGTCTTTACAAAGGTTACGGTCTTAATCAATTAAGAAACACTTAACCAGATAAGCATGTAGTGGGGCATGAGGGGTTAAGTGGGTGCCTTGGGTGGCATGTGGAAATCTAGTGGTTGCCTTGGGTGGCAATAGAAAATACGATTAGAATACTTAACCAAAGTGGAAACATGTAATTAAACATGATTAAAGGGTTAAGTGGGATACACTAGAGGGAGCAAGCTTAGGTGGGTAGCTTGTGGGGGCCCATTTCAACCAGTAACCCATATGTATCTTTGTGGGCTCGACCCATGTCGAGGACGGGACACGCGTACTGGGCTTGACTATAAGAGGCCAAAACGGGTTAGCGGTGGCAACGCAAGTCCAACGGGTTTCATATGCGTGTGTGGACCCGGGCTGGTAGGTAAGACGTTGTTGCATCGTGTAGGTATAAGTCGTGCACCATTGGTTGTATCGGGTTGCCACTTTGGGGAGTGATACACCCCACTGTGGGGCCAACATGGGTATCTACGTTAGGGAGCCGATCGCTTGGGGAGTAGTGGGTACACCTAGTGGAGATAGGGGCAGACGACACCTATGTGGTCAGCTAGGGGTACACGAAACTACTAGTTAAATTTTCTAAGTCCTTGGGTGGGATCAACCTTTAAGTAGGAATGACTGGTGTGGTGCAGTGTAGTAATTACCCTTGGGTGGGTAGATGCGTCTTTACCGATATCTTAGTTCATCCTATGTCTAGTTGGCTGCTTAGTGTAGTCATTTATCCCCAGTCACTACCGTACCAAGTTTATATCATACCATAATTACTTTAATGATTGTATTGTTAAAGTTATAGGACTCGCTCAGACTTATGTCTGACCCCGTTGTTTTTATCTTTTTCCCCCCTCAGGTCCTCAGGTTGGGCCTAGCACTAGTGGGCCTTGATCAGATTGCTTTATCTATCTTTTGGAGCTTGGACCGTTGATGTAAAGCTCAGCTTATCTTTTATATTATGGCTATTAGTTATGTAGTGGGATTATGTACTTATGTTTTTTTTATCAGGATGGATATTTAGTACTTGACTCTTGTTTTATGGTTTTGTAACCAAACATGTTTACCTTCTGCTGCAATGAAATGATGTTTTAGTTAACAAGTATTATTTATATCTGTCTTGTTGTAATTTTTCTGTTCTATATTCACTTAAAATACTCCACCGAAGTTAAGGCATTCCCTTAGTGAGTGACCTTAGCGGGTGTGGGGTGTTACACGTGGTATCAGAGTTGAAGGTTACCATAACAGATAAAACTTTTAGAAAAACTATTTTTCTAAAAACATTTTTGAAAGAGTATTTTCAAAAACATGTCTTTTAAGAGAAAAGTTTTTGGAAGAAAAGCATAATCCCTAATAGCCATATCTTTATCTTTTGAATTCTCCGTTTTGAATCTTTCCTTTTTCGTTTCAGCATGGCTGAAGATCTTAACTTTCCGGAGGGTGTGGCGATACCAGTATGGTATAGGAGATTGATGGAGGCTAGGGCCGCTGCTGCGGGTCCAGCAAATGTTCCTCCACCACCAGTTGCACCCGATCTTCCTCCTACTCCTCGCGCGGATACTTTTGCTAAAACTTGCAAGGAATTTAAGGCTATGGGAGGGAAACCTTTTCAAGGATCAGAAACTTTTGTGGAAGCTAGGGATTGGCTTAAGGAAATGGAAGAATTGATAGACATCTTTGAGATGGAAGAAGGAAAGAAAGTCAAGTTAGCTACTTGGTTAATGAAGGGAGAGGCCTCGTTCTGGTGGGAGGTCACTAATGGAGAGCGCCCTGTTGACTCTTGGGCGGATTTCAGACAAAGGTTTGTGGCAAAGTTTCTCTCAAGGGCGGAAGAAAATATGTATATGGAAAGGTTCTTGACTCTAAAGCAAGGAAACCTATCAGTGAAGGAATATGTCAACAAGTTTAATCAGTTGGCAAGGTTTGGCATAGACATGGTGAATACACCGGAGAAGAAGGCTCTGAGGTTCGTTAAAGGCTTGAATGAACCGATGCATGGATTGGCTATGACTCACATCCCTATGGGGGCCACCTTTGAGAAGCTAGTAGACATGGCACTCATGCATGAGGAAGAGAAGGGTCCCAATGCTAATAAGGCACCCGAGAAGAAAGGAAATCAGAAGAGACCTCAACAGCAACAGCAAAACAAGGGTGGGAAAGGCAACGGTGGCAAGGGAAAGAAGAAGTGCTTCAATTGTGGGACACCAGGCTACCTAAGCAAAGATTGTCGGAAGAAGAAGAAGACTGGCTGCTTCCACTGTGGCGAAGCAGGGCATCTAGTGAAGGACTGCCCTAAGAAGGGGCAGAGGACGGGATCTACCTCAGGAGGACAGGTGCAAGCTCTTATGGCACCAAGTCAGGCAAGGGGGCAAGTTCAGGCTCTCGCGGTTCCACCGATTCAGGAAAGAGGTAGAACTATTTCCGTTGAAAGTCTGGTTTTTCTGTTTGATCATCCTGTCCGTACTTTATTCGACTCTGGCGCATCGCATTCGTTTATCTCATCATTATTAGTTGAGTCACTGCACTTAGACACCAGTCTAGTAGATGATCCCTTGGTTGTTTCAAACCCAATTGGGGGCTCCACTTATTTGTCCATGATATGTTTGGGTTTGAAGATTTCCATACTTAGCGTTGAATTTAGATGTGATGCTTTTGTTTTGGGCTTCACGGGCTATGGGTTGATTTTGGGCATGGACTGGTTATCCTGTAATGGTGCCATTCTTGATTGTGAAAGGAGAGTTGTTAGGCTCATGACCCGCTTGGGTAACACTCTCGAGATCTCTTGTAATCCCATGGATTCTGTTATGCTAAGTTATCTTGAATCGCTTGACGCTTCGGTCAAGAGTTTGCGATCTACTAGAGTGGTCCGAGAATACTCGGATGTGTTTGAGGAGGTGAAGGGTTTACCTCCGAAGCGGGAGATCGACTTTCGAATATATCTGGTAGACAATGCTAAACCAGTATCTTTGCCAGTGCGCCACATGGCTCCTCGTGAGAGGAGGGAACTCAATAAGCAAGTAGGGGAGTTGCTTGAGAAGGGGTTCATAAGACGAAGTATATCGGAGTGGGATGCTCCAGTGGTTTTTGCCACGAAGGCGGATGGGTCTCTCAGACTTTGTGTAGACTATAGAGAATTCAACAAGCTTACAAAGAAGAATAGACACCCATTGCCGAGGATTGATGATCTCTTTGATCAGTTGGTTGGCGCCTTAGTGTTTTCGCAGTTGGACTTAGCCACGGGGTTTCATCAGTTGAGAGTGGCTGAGGATAGCATAGACAAGACTGCCTTTAGGACTCCGGATGGTTTCTATGAGTGGCTGGTGATGCCCTTTGGTTTGACGAACGCCCCTGCATACTTTGTTGATTTGATGAGTAGGGTGTTCAGGGAGTACCTTAATAAGTTCGTGGTGGTCTTTGTGGATGACATCTTTGTCTTTTCTAAGAGTGAAGAAGAGCATGCCCTACGTCTTAGGGAAGTGTTGGAGACTCTTCGAGCGCATAGCCTTAAGGCTAAATTCTCTAAATGTCACTTTTGGAGGAAGGAAGTGCAGTTCTTAGGGCACGTGGTCTCCAAAGAAGGGTTAGCTGTGGATCCCGCGAAGGTAGTGTCCATCCAAGATTGGAAGGTTCCGAAGAATGCTACCGAGGTGAGGAGTTTCTTGGGGTTGGCTGGCTACTATAGGAAGTTTATCAAGGACTTCGTGAAGATATCAGCCCCATTAACTCGCTTGACAAAGAAGAATCTAGTCTTCACATGGGACGTAGATTGTGATGACGCGTTCCAACGGTTAAAGAGAGCTTTAACCACAGCTCCAGTCTTAGTGTTGCCAGATGGGAGTAAGCCATTTGTTGTTTATACCGATGCTTGTGGGACAGGACTAGGCGTAGCCTTAATGCAAGAGGGAAGGGTAATAGCCTATGGGGGAAGGCAGTTGAGAGCGCATGAGAAAAATTACCCTACACATGATCTAGAGTTGGCCGCTATTGTTTTTGCGCTTAAGACTTGGCGCCATTATCTTCTTGGCGAGAAGTTCGAATTGTTCATTGACCACAAATCGTTGAAGTACTTGTTTTCTCAGAAGGATTTGAACTTAAGACAGCAAAGGTGGATGGAGTTCTTAGCATCCTATGATTTTGAGATAGCATATACCCCTGACAAGGGTAACGTGGTGGCAGACGCCTTAAGCAGAAAAAGGTTGTCTATGAGTCCATTGTTCATGGAACGACGAAGCTTGGAATTTATCTCGATGTTTGATTTCAGACCTTCCATTGACTTTATACCCGGTTTGCTAGCATCCTTAGAGGTCAGACCTACTCTTTTGGGACGGGTTGGTGAGGCACAGTAGGACGACCCACAGTTGGTTGAGTTAGTAGAGAAGCTCATAAGGGGGGAGTCGTCCAGCCATTTGAGTAGGTACACCCTAGATGATAAGGGGTGGTTGCGTAGAGACGGTAGACTTTGTGTACCGCAAGATGAGGGTTTGAGGAAGGCTATACTTGATGATGCACATCGCTCGAAGATGACCATTCATCCTGGTGGGGACAAGATGTACGAAGACATGAAGCGAGTTTTCTTTTGGGCCGGTATGAAGAAAGATGTGGCCGAGTATGTCGCTAGATGCTTGGTGTGCCAACAAGTGAAAGCGGAGCAAAAAAAACCTGGTGGGTTGCTTCACCCATTGGAAGTTCCGCAATGGAAGTGGGATAGCGTCTCGATGGATTTTATTGATGGGTTACCGAGATCGAGGAAGGGTAATACGGGAATTTGGGTTGTGGTAGACAGACTTACTAAGAGCGCCCATTTCATACCCGTGAAGAGTAAGAGGACTGCTCCATGGCTAGCTTCAGTTTACCTTCGAGAGATTGTTCGGTTGCATGGTGTACCTTCTAGCATAGTGAGTGATCGAGATCCCATCTTCACTAGCGAGTTTTGGAAGAGTTTGCAAGAGGCGGTAGGGACTCAGTTGTGTTTGAGCACCGCATATCATCCTCAGACGGACGACCAGACCGAGAGGGTGAATCGTGTTCTAGAAGACCTTTTGAGGCTATGTATCTTAGATTTTGGAGGTACATGGGAAGAGCATCTTCCATTGGTGGAGTTCGCGTATAATAACAGCTTTCAGTCTAGTATTGGTATGGCTCCTTTTGAAGCTCTTTATGGAAGGCCTTATCGATCACCTACATGTTGGTGGGAGTCTACGGATAAGATCTTGCTTGGGCCTGATATGGTTAGAGAAACTTCGAAAAAGATTGATTTGATTCGAAGAAGGATGAAAGCAGCGCAAGATAGGCAGAAATCTTACGTGGATAAGAGGAGGACGGATCTTGAGTTTGATGTTGGGGACATGGTCTTTGTCAAAGTATCTCCATTATGGAATGTTGTTCGCTTTGGGTCCGTTGGAAAGTTAGCACCAAGGTTTGTAGGACCGTTTCCTATTAAGGAAAGGATTGGACAGATGGCATATAGAGTGGATTTGCCCAAGAGACTTAGTGGTGTACATGACGTATTCCATGTGTCACATTTGAGGAAGTGCCTACATGAGACCGCAGAGGTGGTAGAGCCGAGCTTGCTTAGAGAAGTGGAGGTAGAGCGTGATGCGACGATTCATCGAGCTCCTACTCGCATCCTTGGGTCAGAGGCTAGGAAGTTGAGAAACAGAGAGGTTCAACTAGTCAAAGTGCAATGGGGAGATGATGAGAGCAACGCTACTTGGGAGACAGAAGTGAAGATGCATTCTTTGTACCCATTCCTTTTTGAGGGTATGTCTTTTAACTTCTCCTTTATCGCTTATCTTGTGCTTATCTTATCTTTAGTATGTCCTCTCGTTAGTACCTTTGACCTGTAGATAGGGTAAACCTATGGTTGAAACATGTGTTTGAGACATGTTATGATTGATGGATGCGTGTGGATGCAAGTGTTTGCTAGTGGTTGCTCGTGGATGCATATACACACACTTAAGACACTAGATCGGCTCAGTCACTTCATATTGCATATTGCATATAATTGTGTGTAGGTAGCTATATTAATGGATGTATAATGGTTGTGTTATCATATGGATGATGCATTTTGGTGTATGGTTGTGCACACATGTAGAAATAGTATGTGTCGATAGGGTTCTTTCGCATACATATTGGATGCATGGCACTATCATGGTTTGCAATAAGGAGGTCAACTGAATCAGTAGACCGCCTGATTTTGCATTAGACAGGGAACATATACACACACTTTTTGCATATGTTCATACAGCATTAGAAACTTTAAGGACAATGGATGCCAGTGTTTGATGGTTTAGTAGATGGTTGTTTGGATGGTAGGATACGTTCTTCTTGACTTAGAGATTTTGGGGACGAAATCCTTTAAGTAGGGGAGAATGTAACACCCCGAATTTTAGTTAATATTAACATTCACAAATAAAATAATAACTAATCCCAGATGTGGGAATTAGGGGAAACGGGTTGCGCCATTGCGTTCGTCTCGGAAAAATACGCGAAATAGAGTCCGAGTTTTCGAAAATCGGAGTCCGTATGAAGAAGATATGGACGAACGAAGTTAGGCAGAAAAACCGAAAACAAGCCAGAATGCACTGGCGTACTTGTGAAGTGCGCCCGTGTCGAGCCAGAAACCTGCACAGCTTCCTGGATTGACCCTGGCTGGCCTGGTGCACCTGTTTTGGTTCTCTGGTCTGTTCTGCTGACCTGTGACGATTTTTGATGGTTTAGATCTAAATTAGGGTTAATCTAAGGGCCTAAACTACATCCTAAATCTATAAATACACCCTAAGACTACCCTAATCCATACTAAAAATAGATACAATGTCATCATGCCGTCAAAATGCAATTAGAAGGAGCCTCCATCACATTTTAGAAGAAGATAGCTTCTCAAATCAACTTCTAATCAACTCTAGCAACTTAATCTTCTTCATAGGAGTGCTAATCAACAAGTTGTGAGTTTCTATGCCTTTAGCAAGCAATTGCTAAACTAATTATGATAGGATGTAATGAGGTTATGGTTATGAATGTGGATCAATGCAAGTTATGTTATCATATGCTATGTGCTCATGATGTTAGTTATGCAAGTTTTATGCTATATGCTAGTTATGCAAGTTTTATGCTATATGTTCATGATGCTAGTTATGCAAATCACTATGATAAACATTGATCCATTATGACACCATGTTATGCAAGTTTGGTGTTTGATTATATGCAAGTTCATATATGACATGTTATGCAAGTTTGGTGTTTGATTATATGTAAGTTCATATATGACATGTTATGCAAGTTTATCCCTTTATGATAGGTCTATGACATGAACATCTATGCAAGTTACCCTCTTTATGACATATGTGATTCATGCAAGTTTGGGTTGATTATTTATGCTAGTTGGGTTTGATGCTATGGTCATATATGCAAGTTGACACCTTTAAAACCCATGTTGATGCTAATGTTATGATAAGTTGAACCCATTGTATTTGTGATGAATCTTCCCTTTTAAGTATGTCATGTTAGCGTATTACGTGGGGAATGATGGGGTTAATATTCATGTCAACAAAATTGTGGTGAAATTGGTATGATGTTGCATACCATAAGTGGATGGACATAATTGAGTCAATTATGTACATCATTAAATTGGAATTAATTAG
>JASFAX010003914.1:0-41055 GCA_030737875.1 Allium sativum
AAACATTTTAAAAGAAAAAGAAAAATTGCCAAGCGTCCAGCCTTAGGCTCATAAACATTTTAAAAGAAAAAGAAAATTGCCAAGCGACCAGCCTTAGGCTCATAAACCTTTAAAAGCAAAAGAAGAATTGCTAAGCCGCCAACCTTAGCCTCATAAACCTTTAAAAGCAAAATAAAATTAGTAACTACGTACCTACTCATTGAGCATAAAATTTTATTTCTCTTCTTAGCAGTTTATCCATAACCTGTTCAACAAATTGTATATATACATGTATGCATTTCTAAACAATTTCCAACTCAGTACAATTTTGATACAATTTGGCTTAATGGTTCAAAATTTTAATTAATCAAACCAATAATCAAACAACACAACCAGCAATCAATTAGTTGATTATCGTTTCAAACACATAACTTTATATATATATATATATATATATATCCATTTTTGATGCCAAATCACAACAAATAACCCTATCTAGTTTTGGTTCTCACACCAATCAATTGGAATCATATAGATATCCCACTTTCGAAACTCGAACATAAATGCTGAAGATGCGATCGATATCATCAGAACCATGCCCGGGCAATTAGAGTGTGATTCTATATCTATCCAGTATATTAAAACTTCGAATATACGTTTGCAAGGCGTATATGCAAAATCTTCATATACTAAATTGTCCAAATCAATTTAAAATAAATATTCAAATACGTTGAATAAGGTTTAAATTTTCAAAATAATATTTGTTTTTATTTTTTTATTTTAAAACAACACTCTTAACACTCGTTCTAGGGAACTACTGATCCTATCTCTAACGAGTCATTCTCATTGGATATTACTAATCCAATCTCTGATGAATTCTTTCGTTTGGTTCTAATGTGTCCTGTTCTCGAGCTCTGTAAACCAAAGCTCTGATACCACATGTAACGACCCAAACTTCCCCATAAAGGAAAGCGTGGATTGAGTAGAGAATACGACAAATTAGAATGCAAACACAAGAACATTTCATTGCTTATTACAACAATTTACATCAGAGTACAAGAATATAAAGAGTCTGAACAAATAATATACATTTGATAAATAACAGAGATTTACAAATTACAATGCAGCGGAAAATAATACAAAAACACAAGTGAAAGAGATACATGGATACTGAGCTTTCCAAATATCATTCCAGCTATAAACCAAGATCCTTTGAATATAAATCTGCAAAAACAAAACTACTAGCTTCCCGTGTGGAAAATAGGGGCACCAGAGTTTAGGTTGAAACAATAAACTCCAGGTCAGTCATGTGATTGATGTGGGAACTAAAATAGTTATTTAAACTTTACTTTATAAATAAGGTAAATCAAGGGACCACACCGTATAATCACGGAACGGGTTCCTCCCAAGAATACCAGTGCATAAAAAAAAATAGCGCAATGCTTTTTGGAAAAATGAAGCTATTATAAGACTCAGGTCCCATCACAAAATGCAATGCAAGCCAGAGGATAGAGTTTTACCTTATAATAGCCAAACATGCTTGGTACGTTCAAAACAAATCATTTTGATACTATTATAGTGTAAAGTGTATGAAAACAACTTCAAATATAAATGTATCAATCATAGACGGCATAGTCACCCATCTAACTATGTCGCCATACTAGGCTCTACAAATAAAACCGAATGCCACATATTGGAAATTGGATTTCCGTCATGAACCAAGGCAATGGGCCATCCCTACCGCTTCAAGACACTCTAGCCAATGTCTCAGGGCTACACACTCTAGGTTCCCTAGGTAGAAAGCAGGGCCGGTCCACTCTAAGTGCATAGTGGATTCACAATCCCTGAACATTCGTTTCCTTGCCCTATGGGGAGTTTATGAGCCATATGACTCAACATCCATCGGCTCCATAGAGACCGGTATATCCGAGGCGCCTCGCTATCCATTATCCACATAAGTAAAATGTCAGGGTTTGTAAAACCCTGACACCACTCCTAGCTAGAAGGAAACGCACTGCCTTCCCTGCTGTCCCCCCCCCCCATTTCTAGTTCACACCGGGGTATGAGACTCGCGAATTAATGCTACACAAAGCTATGCTATATTAAAGCTGTGCTTTGATCATCAACCACAAGACTCTTCTTTTCAACAGAAGCCTTGACCATTTGCATCTCAGCATGCCACACAGGCAATTCACGCCATGCGACTGATGTCTATCGATATATAAACTCTGAGCTCGTTTGTCTTAGAGAAGGGCGTTAAGCAAGAGAATAAATTCTTCGCCGCCAAATAGATATATATATATATATATATATTTAATAGAGATCAATCAACAAAGAATAATATCCGATGTCAGACACACATCCATTTACAAGTTCATTCTGGGTCTAAACGAAACCTGAGGCACCTTATTCCTCGTCCTATATGTTCAATACAGGAGAGAGGTCCTCGCATATCTGGTCGATCTCCAAGTTCTTCTGGACGATCACCACTTATTACCTTTGTCTTTGGTGTATCATCCAACCAAGATATCAGTAATCATCCAAACGATGTGAAGATCTCCGGTCTTCAACCACTGTATTCATCATCGACTTATCGCTGAATCAGTCATTCAGAATGGGTATGAACCCAGCCTTTCCGAATAACTTGCGTATATATTAAACACGTGCTATAAAAACACAACATACGCCTCATTCCAATTCAGAATATTCTTTTATTCAAATATTCTTATACTTTGGGAAAGGTTCCCATTAATTTTATCAAAGATAAATTCTTTAAGTTTATTCTTTAAACTTCCTGTAACGACCCATCTTTTTGCCCGATTTTTCATCGGTAATTAAACCGACTTAAACCATTTACAAAGATGAATTGTTATGGGTACGTACATATATTGAACAGAATAACAGAACCTTTCATTGCAAAATACAATGTTACATCAGAGTTACATAGAATACCAGAGTTACAACACATACAGCTGAAGAAAAGAAAATATACTCTCAGCGGAAGAAACCGTATGATATAGCGGAAGCTCCAAACTCTAGCGTGGACTCCAACTCTAAAAGCTCACTGAATCCTGCTCCAACGATCTATAACTGCAAAACTAAACTACTAACTGCCCCTGTGGAAATTAATGGGCACCCAGAGTTTAGAAAGGAACAATAAACTCCAGGCCAGTCGTGGGACTGGTGTGAGAACTCAAAACAGTTATTTTTATGTTTTATTTTAAAGTTGGGAAATTCACTGGACCACGCCGCTAACGCGGAACGGGTTTACTCCATGTGAATACCCGTGCATATGAATTCGCAATGACTTAAGAAAAATGAAGCTATCATAAGCTCGTCCCATATCACACAATGCAAGCGCACACCAGATGGGCGAGTTTACCTTATGATAACCAAACATGCTTTCATACGTGAAAATCCTCTTCTAATATTATCATATAGTGTGGAAAACAATTTTGCAAATAAATGTATTAATCCTAGACGGCATAATACCCATAATATTATGTCGCCATATATATATACAATCAAAAATCGTATGGCTCATATTGGAGATGGGATTTCCAACTTGATGATTCCTAGTACGAAAGATCAATCATGGATACAAAACGAAGTGCCTCACGGCTTTTTCATCCATCATGCGGACACCAACTGCACATCGTCAGGGAAGATCAACGGTTTTCGACCAGACACGGCCCCCCGAACATACCCAACTTCCCCAGGTTCATAACTGGTTTCTCACTGCTGCACAGCTTCATCATCAATTCATATATAAGTATAAAACCTAACCACTAGTTTCTCATCAATCAGGGGTGTGGGGTTTGTCGATGTCACGTCATATGCAAAGCTATGCTTCGATAAGCCATTCTTTGATCATCACTAGCTCATTTCATAACTCGGGTATGCCACATTGACAATTCACGACATACCACTGATTTCAACCAATGCATACCCTCTAAATTCATATGACTTAGAGATGAGGATAATATATTGCCACAAATCCGATATACGTTAACGAAAATCAGTGCTATGCGGTCAATTTCAATGTCAGACACACCATCCATACAAATCCGTTCTGGGTTTGAACGGATCTACAACCCGAAAATACTTAAATATGTTCAGGTCTCATGTAACTCATGCCTCGTATCGAGTGGCCTACCCAACCGAGACATTTATCAACAATCAATCTAAACAAATTCAAATATTCCCGGTCTCCATTCGTCGTTTACCGAGTCTTGAATTTGCTGCATAATGTCGTATTATTACTTGGAATGGTTTTCGAAAATATACTCGATCCCGGTCTTTCCAAGTAACAAGCGCGTTTAAAACAGTAACTATGGTTTACACAGGCTTTCAATTCAAATCCCCTTCCAAATAGTTATCAATTCATTTACGACTCAAGATTTGAATTACTATAAATTTCATACATCTCGTTATCATCTTATCTCTTCTTTGAAATCAATTATTTTACCTTCGCTTCCATTTCTTACCTTTAATTCCCTCGAATCAAAGATTTGATTAAATCCCAAATTACGATATGAATTTCCACCATTCAATCTTATCGGGTTTCAAGAATGATATTATTGAAGATACGATTCACGACAAACCCAAATCAATCGATATTGAATCATAAATTACATAGAAATTTTAACCACTTATATTCGATATAAATTCTCAAAATCAACGAGTAATATAAGTGGAATAACGATATAATAATATCTTTTAAATTCCCCAGATAGTATTCATTTACCCCCTGAAATTTTATACCAAATATCGAAGATTATTTCTATCTAACTTATTTCAATCAGGTGGAGAAACCCATATCTTAATTAAAAGATATATTCAACTCTTTGATATTTGATCTGGATAGAAATACCATCAACTTATCCTCAATATTAATCTCCGTATCCAAATCACATTATACGCGGAATAACGGTGAACTACCTTTTAAATTCCTCAGATAATAAAAGTTTCATTTACCGAATTAATATCAACATCCGAAGATTTATCTCCAACCATATCCAAATTTTAAAATTGGAAAACCCATTTCAAATCCATATAAATATTTCCAATACATAAATAATCTTCGAAACTATTCTTATAGTCAACTAATAGTTCACGCTTATAAATTTCAAAACCAATAATAACATTTGGAAATGTTACCAAAGTACGCTGTTAAAAATAGCCCTTTAAATCAAATAGATTTAAAATTATTCGAAATTCAAGTATTCCAATCCTAATCACCTTTTTAGGAATTATCATAATTTTTCCAAATTTAATAACTTGTTTTATTCGATTTTGATTGGTAACTAATCGTATTTCAAATTTGTTTAAATATAACATGAAAAATCATATGTTAAAAATCGAAATTTCCTTTCTATTAAAATACAATTATTATTTGAAATCCAATGCATCTCATTTCAAGTCAAGTTAATTTAAAATAATATAGCCATTCAAAGTTTGAAATCGATATTTACGAATTGTCGCATCATAGTGCGCTCTATCCAAACCATATAATGATTATAAAATTTCATGTCCTTTTCAATTTAATTTATATTTCCAAATCATTTGAAACAGGTTCAAATTATATTTCAAATCAGATTTCGAATTTACCGTCCCGTTGTCGGACCAGTTAGGGATAGCCAGGGAGAGCAGGAAACTGAATTTCCAAACCCAAGCCTAGACACTATCTTCTCTGTCATCCTAGAACATTCTGGTGTATATTCTATTATTAATATAAAGAGACATCATGTAACGACCCGACTTTCAAACACCTCGAAAGTCGTGCCATTATTTAAGAATAAGAATAGATAAAAGATAGAACCAAAGAAAACATCAGAATATCATAGTGGAACTTGAACAAAATATAATATCACATAATACGATACATTAGAGTCATAATACATCATAGTACATTACTTCAGATACATGGATATATGCCTATATCAACTTACAGACTTCATAATTATACATAGATACTGATAACTGACTTGCAATTTCATAGATATAATATATAAACTGCTTTGCAGAAAACAACCCATCCATCTATTCCAAATAGTCATTCAACACCTGGTGCACTTGTCTACTCATAACAAGAGTTATAAGTACCCAAGAGTTTAGGGAAAACAAAGAAAAATAAACTCCGGTCAGTTAGGGGACTGGTATGAGTAAACGATTTAAAACAAGTAAAGAAATAAAACATATCTCATAAGACCACGCCGTAAGTACGGAACGAGTTTTTACCTTATGAGAACAAAATATTTTGTATACTTTAAATCAGATATTATCATAGTGTCTAGGGTTTTTCCATAAATAATTTAGAATCTAGCAGAACGCTTGCATCTCGCGCTCCACTATATAGTATACAAATAAAACCACTTGGCGCTTATTAGAGATTGGATTCTGACTATGACAAGGTATGAAACCACCTGCCGATGGTGTATCTCTAGAGGCGAATACACTGGGTTCAACAAGAACGTCTTGCAACCTGGCCCACACATGATCGACCACTCATTTCTCTTGAGTGTATCGAATGTATTATCACCTACGATTGGGCCCACATAATTGTTATCCGAAGATACAGAAACGAAAGAAGTAACAAAGTGAATATTCTCTAGATGGTGACAATACACCCTAATGGGAGCGACCCACATAGCCATGCCGCCTGCCCGATTTTTGTCATTTTCCGGTTGTGAAGCTTGAGGCTAGACTTAGCTTCAGACATATCAATTCTTTATTTCCTTTGAATGCCACATCATCAAAATCTGCCAACCACTAATTGACTTCCCCAAAAATATATTACGGGTATAAAAATAAGAGAAACGAATTCCTCCGCCACTAACATGAATACGTTTGGAGAGGTCAACGTATGTGATTGGGTTAGATATACTCTGTCAGACATTCGTCCATACAAGTTGTTCTAGGTTTGAACAAACCGAAGGCACTATTCTATAAACAAAACAGCCCTTGTATAAACTCCGTCTTCAACTGCCTTCAGAATTCTTTGACTCGTAATCATCGAATTGAAGTGGAATATTTATTCCGGACTCTTCGAAATGATCAACATTAATATCTTTTAGGGTAAAGTGATACTTAAGGGAACAGATTATATTATATTCAAATCTGATATTTTATTTATTTGTCGTTAATTTGATTTTATAATTCATTACCTGATTATAAACAGTTACCGACCTAAGTCGATGGACATTCAATGTTTCTTCCAGAACATTTTTACTTATTGTAGATGAATCATTTCAGACAGCCGATTTCATTCTAATTGTTACATCGTCCATTAATACTCAGCTTATTTGATACGTTTCACTTTGTAACACCCCGTAGTTCTGTAGTACTAAGATTCACAAATCAAGGCAGAATTAAAAGTTAAAATCAAAATCAAGGGAAACGGGCTGTGCCATAGTGTTCGTCTCGGAATTATGCATGAAAATGAGTCCGAGTTTGCGTAAATCGGAGTCCGTATGAGGGAGATATGGCCTCCGGAATTTTCAGAATTCAGTTTAAAATTTGAGCAAACAGAAAACAAATTCAAATTTAAAAAATCGGGTCGGATTGGCCAGGGCGGTAATTTTCCCTCCCAAGACACCCAGGTCGATTGGGTAGTCGACCTGGGCTACCCAGGTCGACTGGGTAGTCGACCTGGGCTACCCAGGTCGACTGGGTAGTCGGCCTGGGGCACCCAGGTCGACTACATAGTCGACCTGGGGGTCGACCCCCCTGTTTTTCCAGCTCTCTGCACCTTGTTCGTTCTGATGTATTTGGTCGTGTTTTCTGACCAGGTTCGTCCACCTAACACTATATAAACAGCCCTAGTCTTCTTCTCTATTCACAATTCTTTTCTACCCTTATGCTTCAAAGATTCTTAGTAAACATGGCTTCTTCTCCTACTCTTAATTAAAATAAATAATAAATAGAATAATATATATAAAACAAATCAAGACGAGGAGATGCAGCTCAAAGACTTTCAAGAAGAAGAGATTCAAGCTAGGATTCAAGAGGAGGTTCAAACGACATCAGCGACTGATTTTCTACGAATCATAGCAACGCCATCTTTCTTTTCCAATCTAAATCTCTGTAAGTCGGTTATTTCTAGATTTGAACGTTTTCTTTGTTTGTGACATGAAATTAAATGAATAAAAGAGCATGCCAATTCTTTCTATTCGAATCCGTGCCTATTTCTTTGGACCTAATTAAGAACTGTTATGATTCGATGACCAATTAGGCCTTGCCTATGACTATGAACGTTGACTATGCCTATGAACATTGCCTATGACTATGCCTATGAACATTGCCTATGACTATGCCTATGAACATTGCCTATGACTATGGACATTTCCTATGACAATGGACATTTCCTATGATTATAAACATTGCCTATGACTGTGACTGTGACTATGAGGATTATTTCCTTGACTAAGCCTATGCCTTTGATTAGGAAATTTAAGCTATTGCCTATGACATAACAAGGACAATTGTGAACTAAACACCTATGATTCATGACTAGGAAAGTGTTGCTTAAATTTTGTGACTATGAAATTGGATGTAAACCCGATTATCTATTCTGTCTGTTCTTGGTTTTCTTTGGTTTTAGACCTTGGGAATTTACCTATTAAGTTAGGTCTACCCATGTTCTTGAACCTACATCTCTATTCTGTCTATTCTTGGTTTTCTTTGGTTTTAGACCTTGGGAATTTACCTATTAAGTTAGGTCTACCCATGTTCTTGAACCTACGTCTCTATTCTGTCTATTCTTGGTTTTCTTTGGTTTTAGACCTTGGGAATTTACCTATTAAGTTAGGTCTACCCATGTTCTTGAACCGACGTCGTTATTCAACCCTTTTTATGCCAGTTAGTATGTCTATCTTTTGCATAGCATCTTTGGTTCATTCCCTATTTTCTACGAACCTAGCTCTGTTTATAATCTAGACTGAATCACGATTATACGAACGGTGGGAATGCAGTTTGGGCAAAATATGAAATTTACTAAAAACGTAGTTTAACTTAGAAATTGGCATAAATTGGGAACATGTATTATGGCATGTTCATAGAATTGCAAATTGGATAAATTTGACATGAATTATAAGATGTGTAATTTGAATCTAGTATTGACGTGTAAATCTAGCATTTACATGAATAGTGAACTAGAGTAATAAGTCTAGAATTAGAATGTTGAATCGGAATTGGATTAGCTAATTTGGCACGGTAAGTATATTGGCATAAGTGTGAAATTGGCCGTAATTGGGAATAACTGCCAGGATTAGCAAAATCATGGTTAGTGACACTTAATTTGGTATAGTTTACATACCAAAAAGCATGAATATGATATAGAGGGGAGAATGGGTCATAAGAATAAATGTTGACAATTCACATTAAAAGAGTAATTAGGAAATAAGTGAATTAGGAATAATTTACTTATAGGATTTGGCCTAAATGAGGAAATGTAAATTTGGAGAAATTAAAGGTTTAATAACGACATCTCTTTTAATGAAACACCAGAAAGTTCTAGGGTGACAGAGAGGATGTGTCTAGGCTTGAGTTTGGAAAATACAAGTTTCCTGCTCTCCCTGGCTATCCCTAACTGATCCGACGGACGGGATGGTTACTTTCAAAACCAGATTTGAAAACTAATCAAAACCCCTTTGAACTTAGAAAACATGAATATGCCTAATCCGAGATGAGACTAAGTTGCGATGTAAACCTGCCCGGAACCAACCGGCACATCCAGTATTCGCAACAATATATGTCTAATGTGAGTGGAAGCGGCTTTAATTTATTTAGTTAAAGCTAGAACAAGAATGGTAGGGTTAAGTTAACTAAGACATTTAACCAGTTCAACATGATAACTAGACTGATGGGTGGGGTTTGGTTCAGACTGACACTTAACACAGTTAAGCTAGAATGGGAAGGTTAAGTCCATAGGAACACTTAACCTTCTTAACACAGTTAAGCTAGAATGGGATGGCTAAGTCCATAGAGACACTTAACCAAACTCAAAGTAGCAAGACAAGACTTGTAGGGGTTAAGTAAAGTTAATACACTTAGCCAAATTAACATGTTAACTAGACTGGAGGTTGGGGTTAAGTAAGATTTAATACACTTAGCCAATTTGATATGTTAGTTGGGCTAGACCGTAGGGTTAAGTAAACTTGAACACTTAACCATCAGATTGTGATAAAAGAATAGGGTTAAGTCTAAAACATGAAGGGATAATACTTAACCATTAATAACATGTTAGTTAAGACAGGCGGGCAAGGTTAAGTTAAAAAGGAACACTTAACCAATACAGGGTGAATGGGTAGGGTTAAGTAATAAGAAATACTTAACCAATATAACTTGGTTTGTGGTGGGGTTAAGTCAACATGAATTATTGATAACACTTAACCAGTATAACAGGATGAATGAAGAGGGTTAAGAATTGACTAATGATACTTAACCAATCCAAATTGACAGGAAAGGGAACTAAGTAGCAAACCTTAGTTAAGAAAACAACGATTCTGGAAACTAAGTGGTAAATCTTAGTTAGTAAAACTAAGTAGTAATTCTTAGTATAACACGGGAAGGAGTGAATGTCCGTCTGAGTAGAAAGAAGGCTCCAACGAATTGGGTTACGAAGCCCGAGGCTTCGAGGGGACGTGAGGGTACTCTTGGTATCCCTCTGTGAGGCTGCAGATGAGCCGCCTGGGCCGAAAGAGGTTAAGGTCTGCGTAGAAGAACCAGGGGTATGCCTTGGTTGCAATACATGGCAACCTAAAGGCTAGGATGGACCGGCGTGATTCGGCGAGCAAACGGTAGCCCTGTGATAGCGACTCGTCGTCTACCATCCATCTTGAGTCAATCGAGATACGTGAAGTGGAAAGGCGGAGAACTCCAAAAGACCATATACTTGCTATCTAGTTATGGGTGAGGATGGCCATAGGATAGTGGGGCACCAGGGGTCGGCGTATAGTTCTCATTTTTCAAGGTGTGCCTTTCATTAGTTGAGGGAGGGGTCAAGTGGGACCATAGCCACTGGAATAAAAACAGACCTTAGCATCTGCATCGGCAGATATCTGAAAGCTCCCGACCGAGTTCTGTATTCCTTGATTTGCCCTGTCACAGGACTCAGACCGCACATTACAGGACATGTGCATCTAGACAACCGATAACGATTCGCGATACATGCATGGGGAAGTATAGGAACATATACCACTCTAGGTAGTGTGTCCTAGACTTGGGGGCATCGCCCGACAGGTAGCATAATTCCTAGTTGAACTAGGTGGCATAAACCCTGAATCCGAGAAGCATTCAGCAGATAGCGTAAACTCTAATTTTGAAAGCATTTGATAGAAAACCCTAGATTAAGATCTAGGTAATAAATAATAAATGGATGCCCGAAGGCAATGAAAGATACAGGGATTGGGATCACGTTATCGTTACTAGTTGGGACACTAGTTAAGCGGTGCAGAGATATAGAAACCAGTATAACAAGGAAATAGCGAAGCGGCGTATTAGAGTATATCCAGTTTATCTTAGCTTAGCATATCTTGTGATTATCTTGTCTAATCTTGCTGACCCTATCATCATGGTGTTATCTTGTATTCAGTTAATTCATGTCGTTTTGTTTTCCCATGTTCACATGCTAGAAGTTACTAAACTTACTCAGGCTTTATGTCTGACTCTATTTTCCTTTCGTCTTCTTTTCTTCCGTCCCCCCCCCCAAGGTAGTAAAGGAGGGAATAGTATAACTCAGGCTAGATTGGACCGTAACTCTTTCCCAGCTTGAAGATTTGTCGAAGTTTTGCTTGGATTCTCTTTCCAGATGCTATGGCTGGCTATTGCTAAAATTGGGGAATATAAATGTTGTTTTATGCTTCTTTATTTTGTAAGACAGATGATACTCTGATATTGTAAAGAAACCATTGTACAAATTATTTTATCAATAAAGCAAAGTTTTATTTTCTGATGTTCAATTTCTGTCTGTCTTGTAATTTATCTGCATCTTTTACCCAAAAATGCTCCATAGAACTTAGTGCATTCCCTTTGTGAGTGACACTAACGGACGTGGGGTGTTACACTTGGTATTAGAGCTGAAGGTTACCGGATCAGATAAAAGATTTGAAAAATTATTTTCAAAACGGTTTTTAAAGAAGCATTTTCCAGAGGAAAGATTTGTTTTAAAGACATATTCCCCAAATCCATACGCACTATCTTCTCTTCCTCTGCTTAAATTCTTGTCTCCTTCTTTCTTGAGTCTCTGGGGCTCCTGGCTTTCTGGGAGGTAACCTCATCGATGGGCAAAGTAGTGCCTGGCTTCCATCCAAAGCCGTAGTTGTTTCACCTACGGGCAGTTTGCTTTCAAAGCTTATAGGATTTTCCGGACGATGGAGGCAGCTTTCGAGAGATTTGTCAACATGACTACACACAGAAGGGGATGAGGAGTTTGGCTAAGAAGCACAACTCGAGGATGAGGAAGTATCTTTACTAGGGTATGATAGGGCATACAATTAAAGACAAGTGCAAGAACGAGGAACATGGTTTTCAGAAGGGCAAGAACCTACTTTCACCACCAAGCATACCTAGGAGAAAGGTAGTAAAGTTCTATTGGAAGAGTCTAGTTTTGCTGTTCATACTCTTTCCTTTGGTTTTATCGCTTCGCATTTGTTTATATGCACTTCCATAGTTGAGCCTCTGCACCATAGTACTTGTATAGTAGAAAGATCCCACTAGAGTCTCAAATCCAATTAGTGGTCCGACCAGTTTATTTTGGTTAGTAGGGATTTGAGAATAACTATCGAGTTTGCTTATGTCATCTCACGCAGATCGTCTAAATTCAGAGGAGATATTCCTTGGGTGCTTGTCTGATATTGGTTTAGGCCTTTGGGGCTTGTACTTGAAGAATGTCGAGTTCGACTAGGATGGTTTGCGTGAGAGATGAATAGTTGTGACAGGCACTCTAAAAAGCACGTAGTGACCTTTTTACCCTCATAGTTATGGCGTGATGGATAAGCTAAGAGGAGAGACCTCAAACCATCCTGGTATGTACACTTGGTATCATAGTTAACATCTGTTTATTTTGGAAATGGAGATCGGAAACTTCACAATCGTGAAGTTAAATTAGTTAAGATACAGTGGAGTAAAGCTCAAGAAGGCTAAATACTAGCGTCATACCCTTTTTCTTAAGGGTGCATCCTTGATTTCTTTGTTTAGGAGCTTTACGCATAATTGTTTCTCTCTTTCCAAAGTATATCCTCTAGGTCGTATCTTCGATCTTTAGGTAGAAGCCAATGGACGTAAACATGTATTTGAAACATGTTATGGTTGATGGTTGCAAGTGGTTGCTAATGGTTGCTCGTGAATACATATGCATACGTATTAGGCACTAGATCGGTTCATACGCTTTCATATTGCATTTACAGATATGTATTTGTTTGTAAGTTGAGCCTGATATGTTATCATATGGATGTTGCATGTGGATGAATGGCCGTGCATGCATGTAGTATTTACATAACTAGGAATGCTTGCATACATGATTGGACGCATGGCACTGACATGATTTGCATTAAGGGGGTCAACTGAATCAGTAGACCGCCTGATTTTGCATTAGATAAAGACATATACACACACTATGCATATGAACATGAAAGCATTAGAAATCTTTTAAGGACAATGGATGCCTGTGAGTGAATGGTTGAGTAGATGGGTGATTGTATGGTAGGACACACTCTTCCTAACTTGAAGATTTCAGGGACGAAATCCATTTAAGTGGGGGAGAATGTAACACCCCGTAGTTCTGTAATACTAAGATTCACAAATCAAGGCAGAATTAAAATTTAAAATCAAAATCAAGGGAAACGGGCTGCGCCATTGTGTTCGTCTCGGAATTCTACATGAAAACGAGTCTGAGTTTGCGTAAATCGGAGTCCGTATGAGGGAGATACGGCCTCCGGAAGTTTCAGAATTCAGTTTAAAATTCGAGCAGACAGAAAACAAATTCAAATTTCAAAAATCGGGCCGGATTGGCCAGGGCAGGAATTTTCCCGTCCAAGACACCCAGGTCGACTGGGTAGTCGACCTGGGCTACCCAGGTCGACTGGGTAGTCGACCTGGGGCACCCAGGTCGACTACATAGTCGACCTGGGGGTCGACCCCCCTGTTTTTCCAGCTCTCTGCACCTTGTTCGTTCTGATGTATTTGGTCGCGTTTTCTGACTAGGTTCGTCCACCTAACACTATATAAACAGCCCCAGTCTTCTTCTCTATTCACAATTCTTTTCTACCCTTATGCTGCAAAGATTCTTAGTAAACATGGCTTCTTCTCCTCCTCTTAATTAAAATAAATAATAAATAGAATAATATATATAAAACAAATCAAGACGAGGAGATGCTGCTCAAAGACTTTCAAGAAGAAGAGATTCAAGCTAGGATTCAAGAGGAGGTTCAAACGACATCAACGACTGATTTTCTACGAATCATAGCAACGCCATCTTTCTTTTCCAATCTAAATCTCTGTAAGTCGGTTATTTCTAGATTTGAACGTTTTCTTTGTTTGTGACATGAAATTAAATGAATAAAAGAGCATGCCAATTCTTTCTATTGGAATCCATGCCTATTTCTTTGGACCTAATTAAGAACTGTTATGATTCGATGACCAATTAGGCCTTGCCTATGACTATGAACGTTGACTATGCCTATGAACATTGCCTATGACTATGCCTATGAACATTGCCTATGACTATGCCTATGAACATTGCCTATGACTATGGACATTTCCTATGACAATGGACATTTCCTATGATTATAAACATTGCTTATGACTGTGACTGTGACTATGAGGATTATTTCCTTGACTAAGCCTATGCCTTTTATTAGGAAATTTAAGCTATTGCCTATGACATAACAAGGACAATTGTGAACTAAACACCTATGATTCGTGACTAGGAAAGTGTTGCTTAGATTTTGTGACTATGAAATTGGGTGTAAACTCGATTATCTATTCTGTCTGTTCTTGGTTTTCTTTGGTTTTAGACCTTGAGAATTTACCTATTAAGTTAGGTCTACCCATGTTCTTGAACCTACGTCTCTATTCTGTCTATTCTTGGTTTTCTTTGGTTTTAGACCTTGGGAATTTACCTATTAAGTTAGGTCTACCCCTGTTCCTGAACCGACATCGTTATTCAACCCTTTTTATGCCAATTAGTATGTCTATCTTTTGCATAACATCTTTGGTTCATTCCCTATTTTCTACGAACCTAGCTCTGTTTATAGTCTAGACTGAATCACGATTATACGAACGGTGCGAATGCGGTTTGGGCAAAATATGAAATTTACTAAAAAAGTAGTTTAACCTGGAAATTGGCATAAATTGGGAACATGTATTATGGCATGTTCATAGAATTGCAAATTGGATAAATTTGACATGAATTATAAGATGTGTAATTTGAATCTAGTATTGACGTGTAAATCTAGCGTTTACATGAATAGTGAACTAGAGTAATAAGTCTAGAATTAGAATGTTGAATCGGAATTGGATTAGCTAATTTGGCACGGTAAGTATATTGGCATAAGTGTGAAATTGGCCGTAATTGGGAATAACTGCCAGGTTTAGCAAAATCATGGTTAGTGACACTTAATTTGGTATAGTTTACATACCAAAAAGCATAAATATGATATAGAGGGGAGAATGGGCCATAAGAATAAATGTTGACAATTCACATTAAAGGAGCAATTAGGAAATAAGTGAATTAGGAATAATTTACTTATAGGATTTGGCCTAAATGAGGAAATGTAAATTTGGACAAATTAAAGGTTTAATAACGACATCTCTTTTAATGAAACACCAGAAAGTTCTAGGGTGACAGAGAGGATGGTGTCTAGGCTTGAGTTTGGAAAATACAAGTTTCCTGCTCTCCCTGGCTATCCCTAATTGATCCGACGGACGGGATGGTTACTTTCAAAACCTGATTTGAAAACTAATCAAAACCCCTTTGAACTTAGAAAACACGAATATGCCTAACCCGAGGTTAGACTGAGTTGCGATGTAAACCTGCCCGGAACCAACCGACACATCCAGTATTCGCAACAATATCTGTCTAATGTGAGTGGAAGCGGCTTTAATTTATTTAGTTAAAGCTAGAACAAGAATGGTAGGGTTAAGTTAAATAAGACACTTAACCAGTTCAACATGATAACTAGACTAATGGGTGGGGTTAGGTTCAGACTGACACTTAACACAGTTAAGCTAGAAAGGGAAGGTTAAGTCCATAGGAACACTTAACCTACTTAACACAGTTAAGCTAGAATGGGATGGCTAAGTCCATAGAGACACTTAACCAAACTCAAAGTAGCAAGACAAGACTTGTAGGGGTTAAGTAAAGTTAATACACTTAGCCAAAATAACATGTTAACTAGACTGGAGGTTGGGGTTAAGTAAGATTTAATACACTTAGCCAATTTGATATGTTAGCTGGGCTAGACCATAAGGTTAAGTAAACTTGAACACTTAACCATCAGATTGTGATAAAAGAATAGGGTTAAGTCTAAAACATGAAGGGATAATACTTAACCATTAATAACATGTTAGTTAAGACAGACGGGCAAGGTTAAGTTAAAAAGGAACACTTAACCAATACAGTGTGAATGGGTAGGGTTAAGTAATCAGAAATACTTAACCAATATAACTTGGTTTGTGGTGGGGTAAAGTCAACATGAATTACTGATAACACTTAACCAGTATAACAGGATGAATGAAGAGGGTTAAGAATTGACTAATGACACTTAACCAATCCAAATTGACAGGAAAGGGAACTAAGTAGTAAACCTTAGTTAAGAAAACAACGATTCTGGAAACTAAGTGGTAAATCTTAGTTAGTAAAACTAAGTAGTAATTCTTAGTATAACACGGGAAGGAGTGAATGTCCGTCTGAGTAGAAAGAAGGCTCCAACGAATTGGGTTACGAAGCCCGAGGCTTCGAGGGGACGCGAGGGTACTCTTGGTATCCCTCTGTGAGGCTGTAGATAATCCGCCTAGGCCCACAGAGGTTAAGGTCTGCATAGAAGAACCAGGGGTATGCCTTGGTTGCAATATATGGCAACCTAAAGACTAGGATGGACCGGCGTGATTCGGCGAGCAAACGGTAGCCCTATGATAGCGACTCATCGTCTACCATCCATCTTGAGTCAATCGAGATACGTGAAGCGGAAAGGCGGAGAACTCCAAAAGACCATATACTTGCTACCAAGTTATGGGTGAGGATGGCCATAGGATAGTGGGGCACCGGTGGCCGGCGTATAGTTCTCATTTTTCAAGGTGTGCCTTTCATTAGTTGAGGGAGGGGTCAAGTGGGACCATAGCCACTGGAATAAAAACAGACCTTAGCATCTGCATGGCAGATATCTGAAAGCTCCCGACCGAGTTCTGTATTCCTTGATTTGCCCTGTCACATGACTCGGACCGCACATTACAGGACATGTGCATCTAGACAACCGATAACGATTCACGATACATGCGTGGGGAAGTATAGGTATATATACCACTCTAGGTAGTGTGTCCTAGACTTGGGGGCATCGCCCGACAGGTAGCATAATTCCTAGTTAAACTAGGTGGCATAAACCCTGAATCCGATAAGCATTCAGCAAATAGCGTAAACTCTAATTTTGAAAGCATTTGATAGAAAACCCTATATTAAGATCTAGGTAATAAATAATAAATGGATGCCCTAAGGCAATGAAAGATACAGGGATTGGGATCACGTTATCGTTACTAGTTGGGACACTAGTTAGGCGGTGCAGAGATATAGAAACCAGTATAACAAGGAAATAGCGAAGCGGCGTATTAGAGTATATCCAGTTTATCTTAGCTTAGCATATCTTGTGATTATCTTGTCTAATCTTGCTGACCCTATCATCATGGTGTTATCTTGTATTCAGTTAATTCATGTCGTTTTGTTTTCCCATGTTCACATGCTAGAAGTTACTGAACTTACTCAGGCTTTATGTCTGACTCTGTTTTCCTTTCGTCTTCTTTTCTTCCGTTCCCCCCCTCCCCCCGGTAGTAAAGGAGGGAATAGTATAACTCAGGCTAGGTTGGACCGTCACTCTTTCCCAGCTTGAAGATTTGTCGAAGTTTTGCTTGGATTCTCTTTCCAGATGTTATGGCTGGCTCTTGCTAAAATTGGGGAATATAAATGTTGTTTTATGCTTCTTTATTTTGTAAGACAGATGATACTCTGATATTGTAAAGAAACCATTGTACAAATTATTTTATCAATAAAGCAAAGTTTTATTTTCCGCTGTTCAATTTCTGTCTGTCTTGTAATTTATCTGCATCTTTTACCCAAAAATGCTCCACAGAACTTAGTGCATTCCCTTTGTGAGTGACACTAACGGACGTGAGGTGTTACACACTTCGTTTTATAAATATATATATATATATTAAAATATTAATACACCCATTTGGATATAATATCTTTGATGGTATACTATTTCCCTATATCAAAACATCGTTTGTTTTAATACCTCAGACCATAACTACTTTTTCTCGGTCATGAGTGTGAATTTGGATATATTCTCCTTTCTAAGTTATTCAAAACAAATAATTTGTTTAAACTTAGATTAATGATGACTTGGATTAATAATGAATGTTTGATGTTACATTTAATTTGTCGGCTTCCATTCTTTATTTTGTTCTTACAAAATCAATGTAGTTATATCACTTTACATATATATGCTCATATATGTAATTATCTTGTTATTTTATTTAAATAAATAATAAATTTAAGTTACAAGATTTTTGGAAACAAACCTTTGTTTTTAATTTTCATTGACACCCTTTCTTTCCCTTACTTTCCTTCTTAAACCTTTCCATAATTTATTTTCCTTTCTATTTGAATGCAGCCGATCATTGGCCAATAGCTCAAACCCGTTCTTATTTTCCCATAACCTTTCTTTTAATTTTAATTTTTGTTTTACTTCTATAGCCCTACAATTCCAGAAGCCCACGCACCCTTTCTTTTCCTTTGAATCCGCGTCTTCCTTTAACACTTCCTGTTGTCCTTCCCCTCCTTAAAACTGCATGTATCAAGTCTTTAACACGAACTGCCTACATCCTTAACTATTCTTAATGCTTACCATTATCACCGAATTTCAAAACCCAAGATGATTCCTAATTAAATGGACCCGTCATCACCTTTGATTGCTTGACCCAGCAAGATTCCTGCCTTCATACTAGCGGAAATTTTTATTTTGCATGGCTTATGCTATTAAACAAACTTAAGGATGCAACTCACAATTTTGTGCTAACCTCACAGTTCTTATATCGAGGCAAGTTTTAAAATAGTAAATGCTGACATGGTATATGTTATGATAATTATGTTATGCTATTATAATATAAGTAATTCGAAGATTTGTTATATCCCTGTATGCCGTGATCCCCTTCTTTACTTTTTCTTTGAATCAATACAGTAATTGTTTTATTCTCGTACTGTCATTGTTCAATCCAATTATCCCCTTTATCGGGTACATACTGATAGTATAATGTGGTACTAGCAGCATATGAATTGAACAGCTTCAAATTTTCACCATATGTTTTCCTTTAATCCTGCTGCTACTACACCATTTATGCTACTGCTCTTCTCACTTAATCTATCCGTACTTCTATTTCCCATTTTACTTCTTTTCACTTCTTCCGTATTTTATTTTATTTGTACATATTTTTTTTTACTTGCTGGAGCCTTTGAAGACCTCTTCAAATTTCACCATATGTTTTCCTTTAATCCTGCTGCTACTACACCATTTATGCTACTGTTCTTCTAACTTAATCTATCTGTACATCTATTTCCCATTCTACTTCTTTTCACTTCTTCCTTATTTTATTTTATTTGTACATATTTTTTTTTACTTGCTGGAGCCTTTGAAGACCCCAAAATCTTCGGCCATACCCCTTGTAAAGACCCGCAAATTCCCACCCTTTGAATCGACCATAAACCACACAGGTCTGACCCAAAAAGTGAAAATCTACGAATACTTTAACTCTAGGAATACAACATATTAAAACCACAACAGAAGACTTTTATAACATATCATATAATGTTACATCAAAGTACAGAATATCAGAGTACATTGAATAAAAAAAAACAGCGGAAGAATAAGTTACAATAATTAAAATATATTGCAGCGGAAGAAACACAGCGGAAGACTCTCTATCTTTGGACACAGCTTTAAGCTTCAACCCAGAATCCTGCTTAATATATCTGCAAAAATAGCTACTCGACTGCCCGTGTGGAAAATATGGGCACCCGAGTTTACCAGTGGACAAACTACAGGTCAGTCATGGGACTGGTGTGAGAATTCTACTTAACCTATATAATATAATAAGGCTAATCACAGGACCACGCCACTTTCGCGGAACGGGTTTTCTCCTATAGATTGCCAGTGCATAAAGTAAAGTAAATCGTAGAATAACGCAATGTCTTTTTAAAAAATGAAACCATTATAAGACCCAAGTCCCATCACACAATGCAACGCAAACCGGAGGATAGGGTTTTACCTTATAATGATCAAAAGATGCTTGATACGATAAACACGGTATTATATAATAATAGTGTGCAACCAATTTGAAATACATCAAAGTAAATGTATCAATCCTAGACGGCATGAGTGCCCCATCCCACTATGTCGCCATATATAGGTATACAACCAAAACCGCGTGATGTCGTATTGGAAATTTGGGTTTCCATCTGAGTCAAGGCTAGGGAGGAGATCCTTACCGATTCGAGACACTCTAGCAAATGCCCTAGGACTGGTACTCTGTCCAACCCTTGGATCCTGTAGGGCCGGTCCACACTTACTTTTGTGGATTAGAAATGCATGAACACACGTTCCCCGGTCCTTTTGGACCTATAATATGGCTAGTGGCGACCGCATTAACCGAGGCCTCGAAAAATCCAACAACCACAATGAATAAATGCCAGCGCTGGTAGGTCCCTGGCAACACTCTAGCTAGAGAGAAACGTGTGCACTCCCTGCGCTCCCTTCTCCCGTTTTAGACTCTACCGGGCTATGAGGCTCGTGAAGTCACATTACACAAAGCTATGCTTAAATAGACTATGCTTTGATCATCCCACAAGGCTCTGCTTTGCAACAATAAGCCTTGATCATTTGCAACTTGGCATACCACATCAACAACTCATATCATTCGATCGGTAATTATTTAACATACAAAAAGGGTGTTAAGAAGGAGAATAAATCCTCCGCCACCATGCATTTATATATTAAATAAAAACCAATTTAATTACGTGAAATAAATTTCAATGTCAGGCATGCTATCCATTTACAAGTCCGTCCTAGGTCTGAACGAAACAACGTATCCGTCGATCTCCAGTACGTCTGGAAGATCGTCACTTTTTACCATGCCTTGGGGGATCAGTCCCAATTCAAGATATCAGTCACCATCAACCAAACGATGTGAAGCTCTCCGGTCTTCAGTCACCGTCTTTATCTTCGACTCTTGATCGTCGTGATGATTATTCAGAATGGGTTAGACCCGGTCTTCCTGAATAACTCGCGTATTCTTAATTAAAATCAACCATACGCCACATTCCAACTCTGAACATTCTTTTTTAAATAAAAATATTATTTATATTAAAAGATTCTCATTAATTTTATCAAAGATAAAATAAACTAAATTTTTAATCTTTCTAAAAAGATTTATTAATATTCCAATTTTGATTTTTAATACAAGAATCATTATTACAAGATTATTATTTTCAATAAACCAATCTTGTCTTAAACCCAAAAACAATTTCCAAAATATGGAATTTCTACAAAAAAACCAAATCAACAAATAATCGTTATAAATTTCTGTACCAGACTAACATTATAAATGGAATAACGGAAAAGCCTCTTAAATTCCATATATAATATCGGTCTTCTTTTACAGAAGCCCATCTCGATTATTATCAATCGAATTTCCACTTAATTCCGTTTTAATATATTAAATTGGAAAATCCTAATTTTAGAAAATCTTCTTTTAAATTTATAAAATAGATTTATGAATTTCAAATAATAATTTCAATGTAAATTGGATTAAAGGATAAAGGTTATTTAAAACATCGTCCACTACAAATCCAATCTACATATCAATCACCAAACATAATTGTTAAGATCTAATGATCTTAAATAAAAGGTTTATCCTAAAGATATTAATTCATTACTATATAAAAAACATATTTTAAAATAATCAATAAAATATTCTATATATAAAAGATTCTGAATGTAAAATATTCTTTATAATACAAAATCTTTTATCTTACAAAAATTCTTTTATTATGTAAACATTCTTTATTTAAAAAGAAATTCTGCATTGGAATGCGACTCAACCATGTACCATATAATTTGGGTCATATGGGTTTCATACATTTCATATATAGGATAATAACAGGAAATAATCCTCAATCCATCCATTAACAACCAGAGTGACAATGTCAACTGCGTGAGCATTAAAATGAAACAATAACGCTCATCGCAGCCTGTCGATCAATCGATAGAAATATAATTAAACATTGGGATTCGTGTCAGTCAAGTATCGTCCCAATACCCGTGTGGGGTTTTCAGCCAACAACAGTTCATATAAATAAGTAAATACATAATTGGTTAATATGTTTAACCAATTTCAATTTCACTAAACATGTCACTTATAGCGAGTAAAATGTATTTTACTCGTATGACTTCCCTATATACTTCTAAAGTCACATAAACAGTAATTTATTTATATAGCTTTATTGCGGATGACAAATGGAATATAAATTCCATTATTCTTTATTTGTATGAAGTTTCTTAACAATACTTTTCAGTGTATATTTTGACCAACAATACAATTGTATATTAGAATATAAATTCTAATGCAAGTTTGGAAATAAAAATTGGATTTTATGTTTGCGTATAAATTCTACTGTATATTATGCAAATAAAAGTAATCCTTATATTTGCACATAAATTCTGTTTCCTACAAAGATGAGTGAAAGTGATATACTCATTTTGTAAACAATTCTATTTCAACAAATATGATGTAAATAAAAGTGTGTTTCTAATCTTGTACTTTTATTTGTACATAAAACACAAATAAAAGTGTATCTCATGTATTTGTCTTCTTATTTGACAAAACAATGTTAATAAAAATGTTCTTTTATATCTTGTACTTTTATTTAACAAAACAATGGTAAATAAAATGTCTTTTTACTCTTTTACTTTTATTTAACAAAACAATGACAAATAAAAGTATAATTTTCTTTCTATGCTTTATTTGTATCTAAAAAAGCAAATAAGAAATATAACTCTCTTTTTACTTTTTCTTTACAATAGGAAATGTAAATAAAATGGTTCACACAATTTTGTTCTTTTTCTTTACAATAGAAAATGTAAATAAAAGGATTCACATTATTTTGTTCTTTTTAATTAACAATAGAAAATGTAAATAAAAGGATTCACATTATTTTGTTCTTTTTCATTTACAATAGAAAATGTAAATATGTGTATTTCTAAATTCCATTCTTCTTATTTACATAAGAAAATGTAAATAATTGTAATTTCAAATTCCATTTTTTTTACTTACATAAGAAAATGTAAATAATTGAAATTTCAAATTCCATTCTTTTTACTTACATAAGAAAATGTAAATAATATATTTTCCTAAATTTTATTCTTTTTATTTACATAAGAGAATGTAAATAATTGCATTGTATATGCGATGCGAATTTCACGTCTTTTGATTACATAAGAATGTAATTTTCCATATTATGCGAATTCTCAAATTTCCAGTAACATATAAAAGTGTAATTCTTAATTTACAATGCAAATCCTCATTTCTAATTACATAAAATGTAACTTTTTAATTCACGATGCAAATTCTCTTATCTCATTACATAAAAATGTAATTTTTAATTTATTCGTGAATCTTACTTCTTTATTACATTATACAAAATGTAATTTTTATTTTACATTATAAATTCATGTCCCAATTACATAAAGAAATGTAATTTTCATAATACAATACAAATTCATATTTTAATTTCATTGAAAAATATAATTTTTATCATACCGTTATAACTCATATGTAAATTACATAGAAAAATGTAATTCCTATCATATGACATAAATTCATATTTAAATTACATCTAAAAATGTAGTTTTTATCCTACAGTGCAAATTCACATTTTAATTACATGTAAAAATGTAATTTTCATTCTACCGTTATTTTTCATCTCTAAATTACATTGAAAAATGTAATTTTAATCATGCAATGTAAATTTACATTTTTATATCATAGAAAAATGCAATTTTTGTCATACGGTGCAAATTCATATATAAATTACATATAAAAATGTAACTTTTGTTATGCAAAGTAAATTCACCTTTTTAACTATGTATAAAAATGTAATTTTATTCATACAGTGGAAATTCATTCATAAATAACAAACAAAAAATGTAATTTATTTCATACGATGAAAAATCATTCATAAATAACATATAAAAATGTTATTTATTTCATGCTGTGGAAATTCACTCATAAATTCCATAATAAAATATGTTTTATTTCATTCAATGTAAAAACATCTTTTTCTTTTTATGTACAATGTAAAAATATCATCTTTTTATATTTCACAATTTAAGAATAATAACTTCTTTATTTTAAATATAAAAAGATCGTCTTTTTATTTTCATCGTCAAAATTTCATCTTTTTGTTTACAATATAAAAAGGTTGTCTTTTTATTTTAAATATAAAAAGATCGTCTTTTCATTTTCAACATCAAAAAGATCGACTTTTTATAATAAAAAACAAAGTTGTAATTTTTGTAACCGAAATCAAAGTTATAATCTTTGCAAACAAAATCAAAGTTGTAACCTTTGTTAACTAAACCAAAGGTATAATCTTTATTAACAAAACCAAAGGTTCAATTTTTATAAATAAAAATAAAGTTTTAATCTCTATAACCAAAAATAAAGTTTCAAGCTTTATAAACAAAAACAAAGATTTAATCTTTTATAAACAAAAACAAAGATTGGTTCTTTGTAAACAAAATCAAAGATTTGTTCTTTTGTAACCAAAACAAAATTTCATCCTTTATAATAAAAAAACAAAGAATTAGTCTTTATGAATAAAAAAAAGGTTTCATCTTTATAAATAAACAAAAAAGATTTCATGTTTTATAAATAAAACAAAGATTCATTTTATACAAGCAAAAACAAAGATTCATTTTAATGAATCAAAAATAAGGATCGAATCTTTATTAATATTATTCATTTCAAAATAAAAATCAAAACTTTGATTTGTCAATCATGATAAAAGATTAAACTTTATTTATAAATCAAAACCAAAGATTAAACTTTTTATCATAATCTTTCTACTTGTCATCGAATAACAATTCCCACAATCAATTCCAACACCAATCATACAACGCATCAATAACAATATAGGCCACAAACATCAATATCCACCATAAAACAATTCAATCCATACAACATTCATTTTGTATAATGATAATATAATTAATTTAAATTAATTATATATATATCAAAATATAGAATCTCACCTTGCTTGTTTCTGAAATGAAGTGATTTAAATCAGATCTCGTGTTTGGAGTCACAGCGGTTACGGATCTGAAAGATTTCAAATTGAAATTTATGTAAAAATTAGAATTCTGGACTTTAACAACTGACACAGTGAAGCTTAAAAGCGTGACAAAATCTGAAGCTATTTACCTCAATTTTCAGAATTGTTCAAAACTTTGAATGCGGATTTCGGGAGCTATAGTCGACGGTTTTATGAACGGTTTGCGGGAGATTGAAGAGCTACGAGAGGGCTATCTTCACCGAGAGTTGGAGGTGGTGCGGCTGCAAAGAGGAGGTGCGGCGGTGGCATGTTTGGCCGAACTTTGAGGAGGTGAATAGAGAGCTATGGGCAACGGTTTGATGTGAGATTTGTTGGAGAAGAAAGAGGAAGAAAAAAGCTTCAAAAAGTTTCACTACGGTATGGTCTAATTCTTAGTGGTTTGGGAGATAGGGAGGAGAGAAGTTTCGGCCATGATGGGTTACATGGTGCGGCTGAAACACGTTGGAGGAGAAGAAGAAGCCCGACTTTGAATTTATATTATTATATTAGGTTAATCTAATTATTATTTAATTAGCCCGTTTAAGCCCGTTTTGGTCCGAACTCCGATTTTGGCCCAACGACTGTCGTTCCTACCATTTAGCCCTCATTCCGGACTCATCTGGATATGTCTCATCAGCCCAAATTATCGTCTTGGCCTCCTTTTTTTCAGTTTTAAAATTTAAGTCCTTTATTTCTAATTTTTCCGTACGAATAATTTTACCGGGGACAAAAATTAACTCAGAAAAATCCAGAAAAATTATTTTTGGCTTAATTATGTCAATACGGTTCTAACAAAATTTATTTCGTTGAATTCTGAGACTTTTTGAAAAATGGCTATTTTTCAGTCGATTAAAATTTAACTTCAATTAAAATAAATTTTTAATCATTATTATTTAAATAAATTATTTTATATTGTCAAAATTCATTAAAATTTTCTAAAATAAAATTTTTAAATTGGTCCTGATTTTGCGGGTTGTTACAATCGCCCCCACTTAAAAACTTTTCGTCCTCGAAAAGGTACGTAGCTAAAAATTGTAAAATTAACTATCTTAATTTTAAATTTTAATGGTTAATTATCTTTTCAAAATATATATAAAAATCATATTTCAAAGAATAGGTTATAAATATCAAAAATACGTTAATTATAAATTCGTAACTCTTAATTCGTTCTAGGGCATTACTAACCCCATCTCTAACGAGTTTACTCATTCTAGGATACTGCTGATCCTATCTCTAATGAGTATCTTATTGGACATTACTAATCCAATCTCTGATGGGTCTTTTGTTCAGTTCTAACAAGTTGTACCCCAAAGATTTGAGCTAACCAGAGCTCTGATACCAACTGTAAAGACCCGCAAATTCCCACCCTTTGAATCGACCATAAACCACACAGGTCTGACCCAAAAAGTGAAAATCTACGAATACTTTAACTCTGGGAATACAACATATTAAAACAACAACAGAATACTTTTATAACATATCATATAATGTTACATCAGAGTGCAGAATATCAGAGTACATTGAATAAAAAAAAACAGCGGAAGAATAAGTTACAATAATTAAAATATATTGCAGCGGAAGAAACACAGCGGAAGACTCTATCTCTGGACACAGCTTTAAGCTTCAACCCAGAATCCTGCTTAATATATCTGCAAAAATAGCTACTCGACTGCCCGTGCGGAAAATATGGGCACCCGAGTTTGCCAGTGGACAAACTACAGGTCAGTCGTGGGACTGGTGTGAGAATTCTACTTAACCTATATAATATAATAAGGCTAATCACAGGACCACGCCACTTTCGCGGAACGGGTTTTCTCCTATAGATTGCCAGTGCATAAAGTAAAGTAAATCGTAGAATAACGTAATGTCTTTTTGAAAAATGAAACCATTAGAAGACCCAAGTCCCATCACACAATGCAACGCAAACCGGAGGATAGGGTTTTACCTTATAATGATCAAAAGATGCTTGATACGATAAACACGGTATTATATAATAATAGTGTGCAACCAATTTGAAATACATCAAAGTAAACGTATCAATCCTAGACGGCATGAGTGCCCCATCCCACTATGTCGCCATATATAGGTATACAATCAAAACCGCGTGATGTCGTATTGGAAATTTGGGTTTCCATCTAAGTCAAGGCTAGGGAGGAGATCCTTACCGATTCGAGACACTCTAGCAAATGGCCCAGGACTGGTACTCTGTCCAACCCTTGGATCCTGCAGGGCCGGTCCACACTTACTTTTGTGGATTAGAAATCCCTGAACACACGTTCCCCGGTCCTTTTGGACCTATAATACGGCCAGTGGCGACCACATAAACTGAGGCCTCGAAAAATCCAACAACCACAATGAATAAATGCCAGCGCTGGTAGGTCTCTGGCACCACTCTAGCTAGAGAGAAACGTGTGCACTCCCTGCGTTCCCTTCTCCCGTTTTAGACTCTACCGGGCTGTGAGACTCGCGAAGTCACGTTACACAAAGCTATGCCTAAATAGACTATGCTTTGATCATCCCACAAGGCTCTGCTTTGCAACAATAAGCCTTGATCATTTGCAACTTGGCATACCACATCAACAACTCATATCATGCGATCGGTAATTATTTAACAAACAAAAAGGGTGTTAAGAAAGAGAATAAATCCTCCGCCACCATACATTTATATATTAAATAAAAACCAATTTAAATACATGAAATAAATTTCAATGTCAGGCATGCTATCCATTTACAAGTCCGTTCTGGGTCTGAACGAAACAACGTATCCGTCGATCTCCAGTACGTCTGGAAGATCATCACTTTTTACCTTGCCTTGGGGGATCAGTCCCAATTCAAGAAATCAGTCACCATCAACCAAACGATGTGAAGCTCTCTGGTCTTCAGTCACCGTCTTTATCTTCGACTCTTGATCGTCGTGATGATTATTCAGAATGGGTTAGATCCGGTCTTCCTGAATAACTCGCGTATTCTTAATTAAAATCAACCATACGCCACATTCCAACTCTGAACATTCTTTTTTATATTAAAATATTATTTATATTAAAAGATTCTCATTAATTTTATCAAAGATAAAATAAATTAAATTTTTAATCTTTCTAAAAAGATTTATTAATATTCCAATTTTGATTTTTAATACAAGAATCATTATTACAAGATTATTAATTTCAATAAACCAATCTTGTCTTAAATTGGGTTAAAGAACTAGTGTCGTTTAAAACACAGTTCACGATAAACCCAAAACCAATTTCCAAAATATGGAATTTCTACAGAAACCAAATCAACAAATAATCGTTATAAATTTCTGTACCAGACTAACATTATAAATGGAATAACGGCAAAGCCTCTTAAATTCCATATATAATATTGGTCTTCTTTTATAGAAGCCCATCTCGATTATTATCAATCAAATTTCCACTTAATTCCATTTTAATATATTAAATTGGAAAATCCTAATTTTAGAAAATCTTCTTTTAAATTTATAAAATAGATTTATAAATTTCAAATAATAATTTCAATGTAAATTGGATTAAAGGATAAATGTTATTTAAAACATCGTCCACTACAAATCCGATCTACATATCAATCACCAAACATAATTGTTAAGATCTAATGATCTTAAATAAAAGGTTTATCCTAAAGATATTAATTCATTACTATATAAAAAAAAACATATTTTAAAATAATCAATAAAATATTCTATATATAAAAGATTCTGAATGTAAAATATTCTTTATAATACAAAATCTTTTATCTTACAAAAATTCTTTTATTATGTAAACATTCTTTATTTAAAAAGAAATTTTGCATTGGAATGCGACTCAACCATGTACCATATAATTTGGGTCATATGGGTTTCATACATTTCATATATAGGATAATAACATGAAATAATCCTCAATCCATCCATTAACAACCAGAGTGACAATGTCAACTGTGTGAGCATTAAAATGAAACAATAACGCTCATCGCAGCCTGTCGATCAATCGATAGACATATAATTAAACATTGGGATTCGTGTCAGTCAAGTATCGTCCCAATACCCGTGTGGGATTTTCAGCCAACAACAGTTCATATAAATAAGTAAATACATAATTGGTTAATAGGTTTAACCAATTTCAATTTCACTAAACATGTCACTTATAGCGAGTAAAATGTATTTTACTCGTATGACTTCCCTATATACTTCTAAAGTCACATAAACAGTAATTTATTTATATAGCTTTATTGCGGATGACAAATGGAATATAAATTCCATTATTCTTTATTTGTATGAAGTTTCTTAACAATACTTTTCAGTGTATATTTTGACCAACAATACAATTGTATATTAGAATATAAATTCTAATGCAAGTTTGCAAATAAAAATTGGATTTTATGTTTGCGTATAAATTCTACTGTATATTATGCAAATAAAAGTAATCCTTATATTTGAACATAAATTCTGTTTCCTACAAAGATGAGTGAAAGTGATATACTCATTTTGTTAACAATTCTATTTCAACAAATACAATGTAAATAAAAGTGTGTTTCTAATCTTGTACTTTTATTTGTACATAAAACACAAATAAAAGTGTATCTCATGTATTTGTCTTCTTATTTGACAAAACAATGTTAATAAAAATGTTCTTTTATATCTTGTACTTTTATTTAACAAAACAATGACAAATAAAAGTATAATTTTCTTTCTATGCTTTATTTGCATCTAAAAATGCAAATAAGAAATATAACTCTCTTTTTACTTTTTCTTTACAATAGAAAATGTAAATAAAATCGTTCACACAATTTTTGTTCTTTTTCTTTACAATAGAAAATGTAAATAAAAGGATTCACATTATTTTGTTCTTTTTCATTAACAATAGAAAATGTAAATAAAAGGATTCACATTATTTTGTTCTTTTTCATTTACAATAGAAAATGTAAATATGTGTATTTCTAAATTCCATTCTTCATATTTACATAAGAAAATGTAAATAATTGTAATTTCAAATTCCATTCTTTTTACTTACATAAGAAGATGTAAATAATTGAAATTTCAAATTCCATTCTTTTTACTTACATAAGAAAATGTAAATATATTTTCCTAAATTTTATTCTTTTTATTTACATAAGAGAATGTAAATAATTGCATTGTATATGCGATGCGAATTTCACGTCTTTTGATTACATAAGAATGTAATTTTCCATATTTTGCGAATTCTCAAATTTCAAGTTACATATAAAAGTGTAATTCTTAATTTACAATGCAAATCCTCATTTCTAATTACATAAAATGTAACTTTTTAATTCACGATGCAAATTCTCTTATCTCATTACATAAAAATGTAATTTTTAATTTATTCGTGAATCTTACTTCTTTATTACATTATAAAAAATGTAATTTTTATTTTACATTATAAATTCATGTCCCAATTACATAAAGAAATGTAATTTTCATAATACAATACAAATTCATATTTTAATTTCATTGAAAAATATATTTTTTATCATACCGTTATAACTCATATATAAATTACATAGAAAAATGTAATTCCTATCATATGACATAAATTCATATTTAAATTACATCTAAAAATGTAGTTTTTATCCTACAGTGCAAATTCACATTTTAATTACATATAAAAATGTAATTTTCATTCTGCCGTTATTTTTCATCTCTAAATTACATTGAAAAATGTAATTTTAATCATGCAATGTAAATTTACATTTTTATATCATAGAAAAATGCAATTTTTGTCATACGGTGCAAATTCATATATAAATTACATATAAAAATGTAATTTTGTTATGCAAAGTTAATTCACCTTTTTAATTACGTATAAAAATGTAATTTTATTCATACGGTGGAAATTCATTCATAAATAACTTACAAAAAAAAGTAATTTATTTCATACGATGAAAAATCATTCATAAATAACATATAAAAATGTTATTTATTTCATGCTGTGGAAATTCACTCATAAATTCCATAATAAAATATGTTTTATTTCATACAATTTAAAAACATCTTTTTTTTATGTACAATGTAAAAATATCATCTTTTTATATTTCACAATGTAAGAATAATAACTTCTTTATTTTAAATATAAAAAGATCGTCTTTTTATTTTCATCGTCAAAATTTCATCTTTTTGTTTATAATATAAAAAGATTGTCTTTTTATTTTAAATATAAAAAGATCGTCTTTTCATTTTCAACATCAAAAAGATCGACTTTTTATAATCAAAAACAAAGTTGTAATTTTTGTAACCGAAATCAAAGTTATAATCTTTGCAAACAAAATCAAAGTTGTAACCTTTGTTAACAAAACCAAAGGTATAATCTTTATTAACAAAACCAAAGGTTCAATTTTTATAAATAAAAATAAAGTTTTAATCTCTATAACCAAAAATAAAGTTTCAAGCTTTATAAACAAAAACAAAGATTTAATCTTTTGTAAACAAAAACAAAGATTGGTTCTTTGTAAGCAAAATCAAAGATTTGTTCTTTTGTAACCAAAACAAAATTTCATCCTTTATAATAAAAAAACAAAGAATTAGTCTTTATGAATAAAAAAAAGGTTTCATCTTTATAAATAAAAAAAAAGATTTCATGTTTTATAAATAAAACAAAGATTCATTTTATACAAACAAAAACAAAGATTCATTTTAATGAATCAAAAATAAGGATCGAATCTTTATTAATATTATTCATTTCAAAATAAAAATCAAAACTTTGATTTGTCAATCATGATAAAAGATTAAACTTTATTTATAAATCAAAACCAAAGATTAAACTTTTTATCATAATCTTTCTACTTGTCATCGAATAACAATTCCCACAATCAATTCCAACACCAATCATACAACACATCAATAACAATATAGGCCACAAACATCAATTTCCACCATACAACAATTCAATCCATACAACATTCATTTTGTATAATGATAATATAATTAAATTAAATTTATTATATATATTAAAAAAATATAGAATCTCACCTTGCTTGTTTCTGAAATGAAGTGATTTAAATTAGATCTCGTGTTTGGAGTCACAGCGGTTACGGATCTGAAAGATTTCAAATTGAAATTTATGTAAAAATTAGAATTCTGGCCTTTAACAACTGACACAGTGACGCTTAAAAGCGTGACAAAATCTGAAGCTATTTACCTCAATTTTCAGAATTGTTCAAAACTTTGAATGCGGATTTCGGGAGCTATAGTCGACGGTTTTATGAACGGTTTGCGGGAGATTGAAGAGCTGCGAGAGGGCTATCTTCACCGGGAGTTGGAGGAGGTGCGGCTGCAAGGAGGAGGTGTGGCGGCGGCATGTTTGGCCGAACTTTGCGGAGGTGAATCGAGAGCTACGGGCAACGGTTTGATGTGAGATTTGTTGGAGAAGAAAGAGGAAGAAAAAAGCTTCAAAAAGTTTCACTACAGCATGGTCTAATTCTTAGTGGTTTGGGAGATAGGGAGGAGAGAAGTTTCGACCATGATGGGTTACATGGTGCGGCTGAAACACGTTGGAGGAGAAGAAGAAGCCCGACTTTGAATTTATATTATTATATTAGGTTAATCTAATTATTATTTAATTAGCCCGTTTAAGCCCGTTTTGGTCCGAACTCCGATTTAGGCCCAACGACTGTCGTTCCTACCATTTAGCCCCCATTCCGGACTCATCTGGATATGTCTCATCAGCCCAAATTGTCGTCTTGGCCTCCGTTTTTCAGTTTTAAAATTTAAGTCCTTTATTTCTAATTTTTCCGTACAAATAATTTTACCGGGGACACAAATTAACTCAGAAAAATCCAGAAAAATTATTTTTGGCTTAATTATGTCAATACGGTTCTAACAAAATTTATTTCGTCGAATTCTGAGACTTTTTAAAAAATGGCTATTTTTAAGTCGATTAAAATTTAACTTCAATTAAAATAAATTTTTAATCATTATTATTTAAATAAATTATTTTATATTGTCAAAATTCATTAAAATTTTCTAAAATAAAATTTTTAAATTGGTCCTGATTTTGCGGGTTGTTACACCCCTGCTGCGCCTCCACCCTTTTTTTCCATGTGTTTTTGACATGCTACTGCGTGGTTCTGTTAACTCAAATGGGTCGAAACCTCCACATAATGCTTACTTCTTGGTTGCTGACGCTCTTCTTTCTTCAACGCTTACTGAAACGTACACAGTGCGCACACAGTGCACATGTACACGTACCACACATGTCACCGTATCTCTTTGATCACTTTCACACACCACAACATACTTGTTGATCCCATTCCCAAGCCCGAAACTGTCTCAACTCCCCAAAACAGTGATCTCACTGTTATACCTAACTTTATCAGTGAACTCAAACCCCTAAGACTCCTTCTAGCTATCACCTTAACCAAAATAGAACAGACTTCGACCACATTGTTCCCGACCAGACTTCACTGGTTTGATGTCGAACCTTGGCCGGACTCCCTTACCAAAACTCAGCCCACTCGATGCACTTATCATGGTACGGTTCATCATCAAAGTTGCACGCGGAAACAGTACCCTAAACGACATATTAGCCTCAAACCCCTCAATTACTTTTTGGAAAAATATTTTAGTATTTTTCCTATGTTATATGCCTGTCCACACTCCTTCAGAATAAAACTTAAATCCTACAATCACGTAGTTCACCAGATTTTGCCATGTTCTCCTTTTCCGATCAAACCCAAAAATCTCTCTATTCCCAAAGGTGAAAATATGATTTTACTTCCTGAATTCATGTTTTGGTAGTACAAAACCATTTGTATATTTGAAATTTGGAATTAAGACGATCGGAAAATCATGTTTTTAAACTCGGCTATTGATAAACCAAAAATCCTGAGAATATATATACGTATATAATTATAAAACTATTTCTATTCTATACTCTAGATTAATACAAATATTTTTCATGTTTTTCTTCAACCAAAAACTCCTTAGAATCTAAGTTATAAGTGTTTGAGTGTTTATACAGGTGAGAACTATTACCAGTTTCATTCTGTCAAGAATACACAGTCGTTCAAAGCCATTCACAACACATTTTTAGTTCAGGAATGAATCTACATAATCATATATATGTGTGGAATCCAAGCATCAAATGGTATGCAAAGATCATGACTTTTAAAAAGAGAATTATTAAGTACCCTTCTATGTTTTATTGTGTATTCAAAAAAAACAGGGTTTGTTTCCATAGTGTTGTGTTTCATCTCCCATAATAGATCCAAAGCGTGAATCGTTTGTGGTGTATTTCATCCGCAAACATACATAAATATATGTATACAAATATACTATGCAGTAATAATGAATTCAAATTTGAAGTTTACTCACATATGAAATGTTTCTCTGTTCTTTAGCTTTTTTCCTCTCTGTTTTCAGGTTCTTCCTAGATCCTCTACAGGTTTCTTCCCTCAATTTACTTCAAGTGATAAATGAATGAGTTGTGTATGAATGTGTGTGTTCTAGTTACATATTTATAGATGAAAAATATGAATAAAATAGTGATGCATCTACTTACTTGTAGGTAGAATGGACAAAGGTAGCTGAAGCTATTTTTAACTCTGTGTGTATTGATTGAAAAGAGGGGTCATTGTGATGGCAACTCATGATTTAATACCCTCCTTCAGGTAACATATGGCCAGGTCGAGATAAAGTGTACAAAGCACATGCAAGAATAGTTTTAACAGTGGTGCTTGGTTCTTAAGTACATGTTACTGAAATTTGCAGGCTGCCACTAGATGTTAAGGGCTAGGTGCTAGTCTGGTATGGTTGCATTGATGCTGAAGTGCAGGTCAGGGTAGGAAGGAATGAAGTACAAGACCATGTGCAAACATGGATTTTAAAATCATACTTTGGTGTTAAGTATTTTCAAGTGATCTATAGCTCAAAGCTGCATATCTATTTGGTTAGAAATAAATAGATTTCTAGGATACTAGCTATGGTTCCAGCTATATATATGGTCAGCACATGCATGTATACAGTTTGCAAGATATGTTTTGTGTTAAATCATTTCAGCCATATGTGAAAATATAGGCTGTTGCTAGTCTGATTTTGATTTAGATGTTAGCAGTTTTCATGTGTTAAGATGCAGGATCAGTGAAGTAAGATGATGAAAGAAGACACTAGTATTATTACTGGTCGGCTTAGTTGCATTTGATCGGCCTATTGCAGGTAAGATGTCCTTATCCCACCATGTTTTGCATTTTCGTCAACAAATATTATTTGTCACTGGTATTTATTTAAGGTTTGCCTCGTATATATATAATGATGAAACAAAACACTTTCAAAATTCAAATATAGTTCAACAGCATGATATGTAGTCAACTATGTATTCGTAGTACTATCCGTGTTCAACTGTGTAAAACAAAAAGAATCCATGTAGTTAACATCGTCGAGGTAAATATAGGAATGACATACTCTTACTGTCTTACTGATGCATTACATGTTAGAGTACACCTCAGTTCTTGCATTTTAAAAGAATTATAATATCAAGCAAAGGGTTAAGGCAGCGATGTAACTACTGTTGCTTATATGTTGACATTTTAACAAATATATATCTAAAGTTTACGTATATTGTTTGGTTGTATAGTTAATTATGATATCTTCAACATATGACCCAAAGGTTTCTTAATCTTTCTACCTTGATTATGTTTCCTACTTATTTTAAATAAATGGCTAGTATCATATATGTATTTGTATAGCTCTGCATAACATAATTTTACAAGTCTTCTTAGTTATTATATGTCCACACATTTCATTTGATTAAGATGGCATGTTTGAGTACAAAGAAGATAATATCAATAAATGATTATAAATCTAAGTACAAAAGTTTAAAACTTGCCTATATATCCTTTGGTTACTTACAAAATGCTAATATTTTACTTAAGTTGTTCTATTTATACATAAGGAAATAATCCAATTAAAATGTAAAACAAAAGTTAAAATATTACCTATTCTCTTATATTAAACATTTTTATAAATAAATACAACATATATACAAATATATACATATACATAGGAATTACATAAAAATTTATTCAAAAATTTCTCAATTATTAACTCTAATTCTAAAAAATTTAACTAATCATTGATAAAATCAAAAATTTATTGTTTTAACAAAATCAGAAAAATCCGGGACATTACACATCATTCATATTCAAATTTCAAAATCTCATTTCGAATTTAAATTGGAAATAATATTTTTACCAAAACTAGTTAAAGATCGTTTTACAAAAAATCAATACATAATTCAAACCAATTTCCAATCCCAATTCAATATTTAAAAAGTTGATATTTAATTCAGAACTAACAATTAAGTATTATTTAATAATTAAATAAAATCGTATATAGGAAGGAGATTCTAAATCGATCATCCATATATTTCCACAACCACGGTGTGTTTGTGTGTGTGTGATATCATACAATGCAATCATATTTATCCAAATGAACCATACGATCAGATGGATATGAATTTATTCATCACAAACAACATTTTTACTGTGCACAAGCATTACAGACAATAATGCTTACTAGTGTTCAGTGTATTATCTAATTCATGAACAACCATTCAAACATCAACATCCATCACACAATCATCATCAACTAATTATAATTAATCTCAGCTAATTATAATTAACTAATTTAAATAAAAATTTCAAATTAGAAGGTCTCACCATACTAGCTCCAACATCTTCATCACCCAGGCGAACAATACCATGCTACTTGAACTGCTTGTAGTCCTTTCTTATCAACAGTTGGTAATTTTTCTGTTGATTTATATTGAAATTCCTTCAATAACGAACTTCGTTATATTATACACAACGATTTATATGTTATTATTATTTTTTATATAAATTTATACTTAACAAAAATTACCAATACTATATACAGCTGCGTTCTACTTTCTAATAAGACCTTAACGCCTCTGACGGCGAGTAAATCCGATCTAAATCGAACGAGATATGGGTGTTTAATGTTTTGACTAATATAAACTTTAAAAATTAAAATAAAACCTACCCATACTTTTGGTCCAAAGCCCATATGATCCACACGTTCAAACCCCGGCCCATGCACCTTCCTTCTTCTTCCTCTTCCGCATCCCCTCTTCTTCTTTATCCTGTACAAACCCATGCACGGTGGTGCACATACACGAGTCCAACACTCCACCGAACTCCACACCGAACCTACAAGAAAAATTCTCTCCTCCTCCTCGTCTCAATGCACCGCACCATCTCAAGTTTGGATCTCTACTTCAAAATCCGTCAATCGTGCCGTGACCTGGAACACGCGCAAGCTTAATGTCGCACCCTCCAATATGGCACCGGACTTCGCCAAACTTCACCACATCGAAGCCTATTCCATTCTCATCGCAACGTCGCTCACCATTTCCTCTATCGTTGCCTGGTTCTCCGCCAATCTTTAACCCTAGTTTCAAACAATTCAAATCATCGACATGAAATCGCATGAAAATTTTACCAAAAATACTACTCCTACTGATCGCAACAGCGTTAACGGCGCGATCTAATTCTCTCTAGCTTGGGAGAAAAGATTTTTTGAAGTTTCAACTCGAAAATTCCTCTTTACTATAAATTCAAGATTTCTCTTCCACTACTTGATGAAATCCGGATCCGTTAGCTTCTAAAAATCAGAAACGATCATCTGAACATCTTTCGCACAGATCATACTAGCTAAAACTGAACGGATTGAAGGATTTTGATTTTTGAATGAAAAGAAAAGCGATTTTTCCATATACAGGAAATTAACAGATAACAAAGTGGAGCAATTTTCTTTGAGCGTGGAATATAAACTCAAGTTGTGTTTTGAATAGTGAGGAGTGCTTGAGTTTATATAGGTATGTAAAAGGGCAATTTACTCATTTTAATTAGGGGACACATGGATCAATTCATAATGCTAATTACATGCAAAATTACACATATATGGCTACTTGTCTTCATGATATAAATCTCTACATGCACCATGACATGTAAGAGGACACCTCATTTTAATTAATTTATTTATTTTAGCAACATGAGTTGTAACACTTATAAATGTAGCCAAACAAATTTAACACCTTATCACTTAAGATTTATAATATATATATATATAACTTATTTATAATTTAAAATATTTATCTATATTATTTAGCAAATATATTTACACATATAATTTATAAAATTCTATATTAACAAATGGTTGACAGTAAATACTTAATTATGGAAATCCTCAAAATCTTAATTTCGGTCTCAAATAAATAAATAACAATCTTTGTACAATTTATAAATACCATTATAAATTTATCAAAATAAATAAAATAATAATAATCATTATTGAAAAATCATAAAATAAATTATCCTTTCCCAAATTCATATTTTTACAAATCAATATTTTCAAAACAGAAAATATCACTACTTACATAAATCTTAAAAATAAGTTTAAAAAAAATCATATTTAATAAAACAAAATACTTGTTCAAAGTAAAAATTTATATTCAAAAAAATCAAAATTATATATTAAAATCCAAATCAAACTTGGTTAAAATTATGGGATGTTACATTCACCCCCCTTAGAAACTTTTCGTCCTCGAAAAGGAAGTCGAGTAAATTTAAACCCCTTAACCAAATTTAAATTCCCATTTCTCCCTCAACATATCCGAAATGAAATTGTCAGAACCAAGGCTCATATTATCTCAGGATACTCTATCTAATTCCCATTAACGGTAAAGGCTAAGGAAACTTCTAAAATCTCGCGATTACTAGGGTCGTCACGGGTCTTGTTTAAAAATCAAATTCTCTGAGTTAGACTCAGAGCTGCTATCCTACCACTAAGGATAAACTGGGAGAGATACGGTCTAATACTTAGAGGTTTATGACCCTAAGAAAATTTTAAAGTTTGGAAATTATCTTTCCAACTTACTCTTGCTGAACTCATGATTTTCTCATCAATTATAAGACCAAGTGTTTAAATTAGAAATTTAAATCTAAATTCTCAAATAATTCTTTCCCTAATCATTCAATTATCCTGCAAAATACCATCTTGGCTAAATTCAGTATTAGAAATTTTATTGCTCTCAACACAAATTCTAGTTCAATATAAGAGGAAATTCAAAATACTGGTTTAAAATCTAAATTAATTCACTTGTCCATGGCCTTATCAGAACAGAGAAAAAGGAAGAATTCAAAAATAAAGTTGGACAGTTAAATTTCAAGTACGACAATTCGGGGTGATATTCAGAAGATGACAAATGGGTCTAGCAAAACCCAGCGATAAGGGAAGAGATAGAATTATATTTCCGAAATACTCATTCTATTTCAAAAAAAAATTATTCCAATCGTTTCCCATCTCATATTAACTCATTTATAAGTTAGATTTATACTCATTATTATTTATATTTTAGTTATCATATTCACCAATTGAATAACACTTCTTCTAAATCCACTTTAAATTCATAAATATACATAACTCTTTTCATTCTTGTTTAAATATCAAATCTTGTTTAGAAAATTTTCTTAATCAATTAGCTGGAAAAATATCTTAAAACGGTTTTATTTAAAATACCAACACGCTTCCTCTGCGCACCCTGATTATGTGTACATATGTTCAAGCTAGGGTTGTTTCAAATATCAATCTTAACATTTTCAGAACTTACTTCTTCAAATTTAATATTTCAAAGATCCAAAATTTTCCTACTTCGATGTCTGTTACGATTTAAATTAACTCATTCCTAACTTAAGTCAAACTCATTTCTTTAAACAAATTCTTAACTTAAGTCTAAATCATCTTCAGATTCCTTAAGGGGTTCTGATAGCTAAGATATTCTTGGATATTCTCATTTACAATTCATGTTAAGGATTTATCCAAATCTATTTCTTACATTAACATATTAACATTGTTTGAGAAATATAATATCTTTCTGGTTACAACTTATTAGATCATATCTTTGCATTTGTTATGACTTGTTTGACTTGAAGTATGGGTGCTGTTTTTGATATAATTTCTTAATGTATTATCTTATTTTCCCACATTTGCTTCCTAATCTTTAAGTGTATTTACCTCAAAATCCCTCTGGTTATTAAAATAGTTTGATTTGTATCTATATTAATTCCCTCTTAATAGTTCCAACCTATCAAAATAATTCAAGTATCTTTTGACGTCTTAACTGGAGTCATATAGTCATCCCACTTTCAAAACTCGAAAATGATTACTGATAATGTTGCAATCATCATCAGATCATCCCCGGGCGACTAGAGTGTGACTCTATATCTATCTAGTATATGTTGGCTCGTATAGGAGATGGGATTTCCAACTTGATGATTCCTGGCACGAAAGATCAATCAGGGATACAAAACGAAGTGCCTCACGACTTTTTCATCCATCATGCGGACACCAACTGCACATCGTCAAGGCAAATCAACGGTTTTCGACCAGACACGGCCTCCCGAACATACCCAACTTC